>JARFXV010002181.1:0-220378 GCA_031761425.1 Cosmopolites sordidus | reverse complement strand
TATCACGAACGGTTCTCTAGATATTCGCAGAAAACTGGTCGGCGAATGCAATTTTTGCAAAATGTCCGATTTTCTTCGATATTCAAAAAATCATATCTCGAAAACTAAAAGAGATAAATCAAAACGGGTGCCAGATTATTGATGCGCGTGGTTTGGAGCGTCAAATATCCGAAAATGAAGCGATTCTATTTTTTGAAGTTTTGAAATTTGATCGAAAAATTTTCACAGGGGGTACCATAGGAAAACATCAAAAAAGCGAAAGTCACTCTATTTCAATGAAACTAAGCCACAAGATGGAGAAAATTACGCGGAATCGAATGGCGAAAAGCGCAGTTTGATATCTCGAACGGTTCTCTAGATATTCGCAGAAAACTGGTCGGCGAATGCAATTTTTGCAAAATGTTCGATATTCTTCGATATTCAAAACATCATATCTCGAAAACTAAAAGAGATAAATCAAAACGGGTGCCAGATTATTGATGCGCGTTGTTTGGAGCGTCAAATATCCGAAAATGAAGCGATCCTATTTTTTGAAGTTTTGAAATTTGATCGAAAAATTTTCACAGGGGGTACCATAGGAAAACATCAAAAAAGCGAAAGTCACTCAATTTCAATGAAACTAAGCCACAAGATGGAGAAAATTACGCGGAATCGAATGGCGAAAAGCGCAGTTTGATATCACGAACGGTTCTCTAGATATTCGCAGAAAACTGGTCGGCGAATGCAATTTTTGCAAAATGTCCGATTTTCTTCGATATTAAAAAACTCATATCTCGAGAACTAAAAGAGATAAATCAAAACGGGTGCCAGATTATTGATGCGCGTGGTTTGGAGCGTCAAATATCCGAAAATGAAGCGATTCTATTTTTTGAAGTTTTGAAATTTGATCGAAAAATTTTCACAGGGGGGTACCATAGGAAAACATCGAAAAAGCGAAAGTCACTCAATTTCAATGAAACTAAGCCACAAGATGGAGAAAATTACGCGGAATCGAATGGCGATAAGCGCAGTTTGATATCACGAACGGTTCTCTAGATATTCGCAGAAAACTGGTCGGCGAATGCAATTTTTGCAAAATGTCCGATTTTCTTCGATATTCAAAAAATCATATCTCGAAAACTAAAAGAGATAAATCAAAACGGGTGCCAGATTATTGATGCGCGTTGTTTGGAGCGTCAAATATCCGAAAATGCAGCGATTCTATTTTTTGAAGTTTTGAAATTTGATCGAAAAATTTTCACAGGGGGTACCATAGGAAAACATCAAAAAAGCGAAAGTCACTCAATTTCAATGAAACTAAGCCACAAGATGGAGAAAATTACGCGGAATCGAATGGCGAAAAGCGCAGTTTGATATCACGAACGGTTCTCTAGATATTCGCAGAAAACTGGTCGGCGAATGCAATTTTTGCAAAATGTCCGATTTTCTTCGATATTAAAAAACTCATATCTCGAGAACTAAAAGAGATAAATCAAAACGGGTGCCAGATTATTGATGCGCGTGGTTTGGAGCGTCAAATATCCGAAAATGAAGCGATTCTATTTTTTGAAGTTTTGAAATTTGATCGAAATATTTTCACAGGGGGTACCATAGGAAAACATCGAAAAAGCGAAAGTCACTCAATTTCAATGAAACTAAGCCACAAGATGGAGAAAATTACGCAGAATCGAATGGCGAAAAGCGCAGTTTGATATCACGAACGGTTCTCTAGATATTCGCAGAAAACTGGTCGGCGAATGCAATTTTTGCAAAATGTCCGACTTTCTTCGATATTCAAAAAATCATATCTCGAAAACTAAAAGAGATAAATCAAAACGGGTGCCAGATTATTGATGCGCGTGGTTTGGAGCGTCAAATATCCGAAAATGAAGCGATTCTATTTTTTGAAGTTTTGAAATTTGATCGAAAAATTTTCACAGGGGGTACCATAGGAAAACATCAAAAAAGCGAAAGTCACTCAATTTCAATGAAACTAAGCCACAAGATTGAGAAAATTACGCGGAATCGAATGGCGAAAAGCGCAGTTTGATATCACGAACGGTTCTCTAGATATTCGCAGAAAACTGGTCGGCGAATGCAATTTTTGCAAAATGTCCGATCTTCTTCGATATTCAAAAAATCATATCTCGAAAACTAAAAGAGATAAATCAAAACGGGTGCCAGATTATTGATGCGCGTGGTTTGGAGCGTAAAATATCCGAAAATGAAGCGATTCTATTTTTTGAAGTTTTGAAATTTGATCGAAAAATTTTCACAGGGGGGTACCATAGGAAAACATCAAAAAAGCGAAAGTCACTCAATTTCAATGAAACTAAGCCACAAGATGGAGAAAATTACGCGGAATCGAATGGCGAAAAGCACAGTTTGATATTACGAACGGTTCTCTAGATATTCGCAGAAAACTGGTCGGCGAATGCAATTTTTGCAAAATGTTCGATATTCTTCGATATTCAAAAACATCATATCTCGAAAACTAAAAGAGATAAATCAAAACGGGTGCCAGATTATTGATGCGCGTGGTTTGGAGCGTCAAATATCCGAAAATGAAGCGATTCTATTTTTTGAAGTTTTGAAATTTGATCGAAAAATTTTCACAGGGGGTACCATAGGAAAACATCGAAAAAGCGAAAGTCACTCAATTTCAATGAAACTAAGCCACAAGATGGAGAAAATTACGCGGAATCGAATGGCGAAAAGCGCAGTTTGATATCACGAACGGTTCTCTAGATATTCGCAGAAAACTGGTCGGCGAATGCAATTTTTGCAAAATGTCCGATTTTCTTCGATATTCAAAAAATCATATCTCGAAAACTAAAAGAGATAAATCAAAACGGGTGCCAGATTATTGATGCGCGTGGTTTGGAGCGTCAAATATCCGAAAATGAAGCGATTCTATTTTTTGAAGTTTTGAAATTTGATCGAAAAATTTTCACAGGGGGGTACCATAGGAAAACATCAAAAAAGCGAAAGTCACTCAATTTCAATGAAACTAAGCCACAAGATGGAGAAAATTACGCGGAATCGAATGGCGAAAAGCGCAGTTTGATATCTCGAACGGTTCTCTAGATATTCGCAGAAAACTGGTCGGCGAATGCAATTTTTGCAAAATGTTCGATATTCTTCGATATTCAAAACATCATATCTCGAAAACTAAAAGAGATAAATCAAAACGGGTGCCAGATTATGATGCGCGTTGTTTGGAGCGTCAAATATCCGAAAATGAAGCGATTCTATTTTTTGAAGTTTTGAAATTTGATCGAAAAATTTTCACAGGGGGGTACCATAGGAAAACATCAAAAAAGCGAAAGTCACTCAATTTCAATGAAACTAAGCCACAAGATGGAGAAAATTACGCGGAATCGAATGGCGAAAAGCGCAGTTTGATATCACGAACGGTTCTCTAGATATTCGCAGAAAACTGGTCGGCGAATGCAATTTTTGCAAAATGTCCGATTTTCTTCGATATTCAAAAAATCATATCTCGAAAACTAAAAGAGATAAATCAAAACGGGTGCCAGATTATTGATGCGCGTGGTTTGGAGCGTCAAATATCCGAAAATGAAGCGATTCTATTTTTTGAAGTTTTGAAATTTGATCGAAAAATTTTCACAGGGGGTACCATAGGAAAACATCAAAAAAGCGAAAGTCACTCTATTTCAATGAAACTAAGCCACAAGATGGAGAAAATTACGCGGAATCGAATGGCGAAAAGCGCAGTTTGATATCTCGAACGGTTCTCTAGATATTCGCAGAAAACTGGTCGGCGAATGCAATTTTTGCAAAATGTTCGATATTCTTCGATATTCAAAACATCATATCTCGAAAACTAAAAGAGATAAATCAAAACGGGTGCCAGATTATTGATGCGCGTTGTTTGGAGCGTCAAATATCCGAAAATGAAGCGATCCTATTTTTTGAAGTTTTGAAATTTGATCGAAAAATTTTCACAGGGGGTACCATAGGAAAACATCAAAAAAGCGAAAGTCACTCAATTTCAATGAAACTAAGCCACAAGATGGAGAAAATTACGCGGAATCGAATGGCGAAAAGCGCAGTTTGATATCACGAACGGTTCTCTAGATATTCGCAGAAAACTGGTCGGCGAATGCAATTTTTGCAAAATGTCCGATTTTCTTCGATATTAAAAAACTCATATCTCGAGAACTAAAAGAGATAAATCAAAACGGGTGCCAGATTATTGATGCGCGTGGTTTGGAGCGTCAAATATCCGAAAATGAAGCGATTCTATTTTTTGAAGTTTTGAAATTTGATCGAAAAATTTTCACAGGGGGTACCATAGGAAAACATCGAAAAAGCGAAAGTCACTCAATTTCAATGAAACTAAGCCACAAGATGGAGAAAATTACGCGGAATCGAATGGCGATAAGCGCAGTTTGATATCACGAACGGTTCTCTAGATATTCGCAGAAAACTGGTCGGCGAATGCAATTTTTGCAAAATGTCCGATTTTCTTCGATATTCAAAAAATCATATCTCGAAAACTAAAAGAGATAAATCAAAACGGGGTGCCAGATTATTGATGCGCGTTGTTTGGAGCGTCAAATATCCGAAAATGCAGCGATTCTATTTTTTGAAGTTTTGAAATTTGATCGAAAAATTTTCACAGGGGGTACCATAGGAAAACATCAAAAAAGCGAAAGTCACTCAATTTCAATGAAACTAAGCCACAAGATGGAGAAAATTACGCGGAATCGAATGGCGAAAAGCGCAGTTTGATATCACGAACGGTTCTCTAGATATTCGCAGAAAACTGGTCGGCGAATGCAATTTTTGCAAAATGTCCGATTTTCTTCGATATTAAAAAACTCATATCTCGAGAACTAAAAGAGATAAATCAAAACGGGTGCCAGATTATTGATGCGCGTGGTTTGGAGCGTCAAATATCCGAAAATGAAGCGATTCTATTTTTTGAAGTTTTGAAATTTGATCGAAATATTTTCACAGGGGGGTACCATAGGAAAACATCGAAAAAGCGAAAGTCACTCAATTTCAATGAAACTAAGCCACAAGATGGAGAAAATTACGCAGAATCGAATGGCGAAAAGCGCAGTTTGATATCACGAACGGTTCTCTAGATAGAAATTCGCAGAAAACTGGTCGGCGAATGCAATTTTTGCAAAATGTCCGACTTTCTTCGATATTCAAAAAATCATATCTCGAAAACTAAAAGAGATAAATCAAAACGGGTGCCAGATTATTGATGCGCGTGGTTTGGAGCGTCAAATATCCGAAAATGAAGCGATTCTATTTTTTGAAGTTTTGAAATTTGATCGAAATATTTTCACAGGGGGTACCATAGGAAAAACATCGAAAAAGCGAAAGTCACTCAATTTCAATGAAACTAAGCCACAAGATGGAGAAAATTACGCGGAATCGAATGGCGAAAAGCGCAGTTTGATATCACGAACGGTTCTCTAGATATTCGCAGAAAACTGGTCGGCGAATGCAATTTTTGCAAAATGTTCGATTTTCTTCGATATTCAAAAACTCATATCTCGAAAACTAAAAGAGATAAATCAAAACGGGTGCCAGATTATTGATGCGCGTGGTTTGGAGCGTCAAATATCCGAAAATGAAGCGATTCTATTTTTTGAAGTTTTGAAATTTGATCGAAAAATTTTCACAGGGGGTACCATAGGAAAACATCAAAAAAGCGAAAGTCACTCAATTTCAATGAAACTAAGCCACAAGATTGAGAAAATTACGCGGAATCGAATGGCGAAAAGCGCAGTTTGATATCACGAACGGTTCTCTAGATATTCGCAGAAAACTGGTCGGCGAATGCAATTTTTGCAAAATGTCCGATCTTCTTCGATATTCAAAAAATCATATCTCGAAAACTAAAAGAGATAAATCAAAACGGGTGCCAGATTATTGATGCGCGTGGTTTGGAGCGTAAAATATCCGAAAATGAAGCGATTCTATTTTTTGAAGTTTTGAAATTTGATCGAAAAATTTTCACAGGGGGTACCATAGGAAAACATCAAAAAAGCGAAAGTCACTCAATTTCAATGAAACTAAGCCACAAGATGGAGAAAATTACGCGGAATCGAATGGCGAAAAGCACAGTTTGATATTACGAACGGTTCTCTAGATATTCGCAGAAAACTGGTCGGCGAATGCAATTTTTGCAAAATGTTCGATATTCTTCGATATTCAAAACATCATATCTCGAAAACTAAAAGAGATAAATCAAAACGGGTGCCAGATTATTGATGCGCGTGGTTTGGAGCGTCAAATATCCGAAAATGAAGCGATTCTATTTTTTGAAGGTTTTGAAATTTGATCGAAAAATTTTCACAGGGGGTACCATAGGAAAACATCGAAAAAGCGAAAGTCACTCAATTTCAATGAAACTAAGCCACAAGATGGAGAAAATTACGCGGAATCGAATGGCGAAAAGCGCAGTTTGATATCACGAACGGTTCTCTAGATATTCGCAGAAAACTGGTCGGCGAATGCAATTTTTGCAAAATGTCCGATTTTCTTCGATATTCAAAAAATCATATCTCGAAAACTAAAAGAGATAAATCAAAACGGGTGCCAGATTATTGATGCGCGTGGTTTGGAGCGTCAAATATCCGAAAATGAAGCGATTCTATTTTTTGAAGTTTTGAAATTTGATCGAAAAATTTTCACAGGGGGTACCATAGGAAAACATCAAAAAAGCGAAAGTCACTCAATTTCAATGAAACTAAGCCACAAGATGGAGAAAATTACGCGGAATCGAATGGCGAAAAGCGCAGTTTGATATCTCGAAACGGTTCTCTAGATATTCGCAGAAAACTGGTCGGCGAATGCAATTTTTGCAAAATGTTCGATATTCTTCGATATTCAAAACATCATATCTCGAAAACTAAAAGAGATAAATCAAAACGGGTGCCAGATTATTGATGCGCGTTGTTTGGAGCGTCAAATATCCGAAAATGAAGCGATTCTATTTTTTGAAGTTTTGAAATTTGATCGAAAAATTTTCACAGGGGGTACCATAGGAAAACATCAAAAAAGCGAAAGTCACTCAATTTCAATGAAACTAAGCCACAAGATGGAGAAAATTACGCGGAATCGAATGGCGAAAAGCGCAGTTTGATATCACGAACGGTTCTCTAGATATTCGCAGAAAACTGGTCGGCGAATGCAATTTTTGCAAAATGTCCGATTTTCTTCGATATTCAAAAAATCATATCTCGAAAACTAAAAGAGATAAATCAAAACGGGTGCCAGATTATTGAGGCGCGTGGTTTGGAGCGTCAAATATCCGAAAATGAAGCGATTCTATTTTTTGAAGTTTTGAAATTTGATCGAAAAATTTTCACAGGGGGGTACCATAGGAAAACATCGAAAAAGCGAAAGTCACTCAATTTCAATGAAACTAAGCCACAAGATGGAGAAAATTACGCGGAATCGAATGGCGAAAAGCGCAGTTTGATATCACGAACGGTTCTCTAGATATACGCAGAAAACTGGTCGGCGAATGCAATTTTTGCAAAATGTCCGATTTTCTTCGATATTCAAAAAATCATATCTCGAAAACTAAAAGAGATAAATCAAAACGGGTGCCAGATTATTGATGCGCGTGGTTTGGAGCGTCAAATATCCGAAAATGAAGCGATTCTATTTTTTGAAGTTTTGAAATTTGATCGAAAAATTTTCACAGGGGGTACCATAGGAAAACATCAAAAAAGCGAAAGTCACTCAATTTCAATGAAACTAAGCCACAAGATGGAGAAAATTATGCGGAATCGAATGGCGAAAAGCGCAGTTTGATATCACGAACGGTTCTCTAGATATTCGCAGAAAACTGGTCGGCGAATGCAATTTTTGCAAAATGTTCGATTTTCTTCGATATTCAAAAACTCATATCTCGAAAACTAAAAGAGATAAATCAAAACGGGTGCCAGATTATTGATGCGCGTGGTTTGGAGCGTCAAATATCCGAAAATGAAGCGATTCTATTTTTTGAAGTTTTGAAATTTGATCGAAAAATTTTCACAGGGGGTACCATAGGAAAACATCAAAAAAGCGAAAGTCACTCAATTTCAATGAAACTAAGCCACAAGATGGAGAAAATTACGCGGAATCGAATGGCGAAAAGCGCAGTTTGATATCACGAACGGTTCTCTAGATATTCGCAGAAAACTGGTCGGCGAATGCAATTTTTGCAAAATGTCCGACTTTCTTCGATATTCAAAAAATCATATCTCGAAAACTAAAAGAGATAAATCAAAACGGGTGCCAGATTATTGATGCGCGTGGTTTGGAGCGTCAAATATCCGAAAATGAAGCGATTCTATTTTTTGAAGTTTTGAAATTTGATCGAAAAATTTTCACAGGGGGGTACCATAGGAAAACATCAAAAAAGCGAAAGTCACTCAATTTCAATGAAACTAAGCCACAAGATGGAGAAAATTACGCTGAATGGAATGGCGAAAAGCGCAGTTTGATATCACGAACGGTTCTCTAGATATTCGCAGAAAACTGGTCGGCGAATGCAATTTTTGCAAAATGTTCGATTTTCTTCGATATTCAAAAACTCATATCTCGAAAACTAAAAGAGATAAATCAAAACGGGTGCCAGATTATTGATGCGCGTGGTTTGGAGCGTCAAATATCCGAAAATGAAGCGATTCTATTTTTTGAAGTTTTGAAATTTGATCGAAAAATTTTCACAGGGGGTACCATAGGAAAACATCAAAAAAGCGAAAGTCACTCAATTTCAATGAAACTAAGCCACAAGATGGAGAAAATTACGCGGAATCGAATGGCGAAAAGCGCAGTTTGATATCACGAACGGTTCTCTAGATATTCGCAGAAAACTGGTCGGCGAATGCAATTTTTGCAAAATGTTCGATTTTCTTCGATATTCAAAAACTCATATCTCGAAAACTAAAAGAGATAAATAAAAACGGGTGCCAGATTATTGATGCGCGTGGTTTGGAGCGTCAAATATCCGAAAATGAAGCGATTCTATTTTTTGAAGTTTTGAAATTTGATCGAAAAATTTTCACAGGGGGTACCATAGGAAAACATCAAAAAAGCAAAAGTCACTGAATTTCAATGAAACTAAGCCACAAGATGGAGAAAATTACGCGGATTCGAATGGCGAAAAGCGCAGTTTGATATCACGATCGGTTCTCTAGATATTCGCAGAAAACTGGTCGGCGAATGCAATTTTTGCAAAATGTCCGATTTTCTTCGATATTCAAAAAATCATATCTCGAAAACTAAAAGAGATAAATCAAAACGGGTGCCAGATTATTGATGCGCGTGGTTTGGAACGTCAAATATCCGAAAATAAAGCGATTCTATTTTTTGAAGTTTTGAAATTTCATCGAAAAATTTTCACACGCGGGTACCATAGGAAAACATCAAAAAAGCAAAAGTCACTCAATTTCAATGAAACTAAGCAACAAGATGGAGAAAATTACGCGGAATCGAACAACGAAAAGCGCAGTTTGATATCACGAACGATTCTCTAGATATTCGCAGAAAACTGGTCGGCGAATGCAATTTTTGCAAAATGTCCGATTTTCTTCGATATTCAAAAAATCATATCTCGAAAACTAAAAGAGATAAATCAGAACGGGTGCCAGATTATTGATGTGCGTGGTTTGGAGCGTCAAATATCCGAAAATGAAGCGATTCTATATTTTTGAAGTTTTGAAATTTGATCGAAAAATTTTCAAAGGGGGGTACCATAGGAAAACATGAAAAATGCGAAAGTCACTCAATTTCAATGAAACTAAGCCACAAGATGGAGAAAATTACGCGGAATCGAATGGCGAAAAGCGCAGTTTGATATCACGAACGGTTCTCTAGATATTCGCAGAAAACTGGTCGGCGAATGCAATTTTTGCAAAATGTTCGATTTTCTTCGATATTCAAAAACTCATATCTCGAAAACTAAAAGAGATAAATCAAAACGGGTGCCAGATTATTGATGCGCGTGGTTTGGAGCGTCAAATATCCGAAAATGAAGCGATTCTATTTTTTGAAGTTTTGAAATTTCATCGAAAAATTTTCACAGGGGGTACCATAGGAAAACATCGAAAAAGCGAAAGTCGCTCAATTTCAATGAAACTAAGCCACAAGATGGAGAAAATTACGCGGAATCGAATGGCGAAAAGCGCAGTTTGATATCACGAACGGCTCTCTAGATATTCGCAGAAAACTGGTCGGCGAATGCAATTTTTGCAAAATGTCCGATTTTCTTCGATATTCAAAAAATCATATCTCGAAAACTAAAAGAGATAAATCAAAGCGGGTGCCAGATTACTGATGCGCGTGCTTTGGAGCGTCAAATATCCGAAAATGAAGCGATTCTATTTTTTGAAGTTTTGAAATTTGATCGAAAAATTTTCAAAGGGGGTATCATAGGAAAACATGAAAAATGCGAAAGTCACTCAATTTCAATGAAACTAAGCTACAAGATGGAGAAAATTACGCGCAATCGAATGGCGAAAAACGCAGTTTGATATCACGAACGGTTCTCTAGATATTCGCAGAAAACTGGTCGGCGAATGCAATTTTTGCAAAATGTTCGATTTTCTTCGATATTCAAAAAATCATATCTCGAAAACTAAAAGAGATAAATCAAAACGGGTGCCAGATTATTGATGAGCGTTGTTTGGAGCGTCAAATATCCGAAAATGAAGCGATTCTATTTTTTGAAGTTTTGAAATTTGATCGAAAAATTTTCAAAGGGGGGTACCATAGGAAAACATGAAAAATGCGGAAGTCACTCAATTTCAATGAAACTAAGCTACAAGATGGAGAAAATTACGCGGAATCGAATTGCGAAAAGCGCAGTTTGATATCACGAACGGTTCTCTAGATATTCGCAGAAAACTGGTCGGCGAATGGAATTTTTGCAAAATGTCCGATTTTCTTCGATATTCAAAAAATCATATCTCGAAAACTAAAAGAGATAAATCAAAGCGGGTGCCAGATTACTGATGCGCGTGCTTTGGAGCGTCAAATATCCGAAAATGAAGCGATTCTATTTTTTGAAGTTTTGAAATTTGATCGAAAAATTTTCAAAGGGGGTATCATAGGAAAACATGAAAAATGCGAAAGTCACTCAATTTCAATGAAACTAAGCTACAAGATGGAGAAAATTACGCGCAATCGAATGGCGAAAAACGCAGTTTGATATCACGAACGGTTCTCTAGATATTCGCAGAAAACTGGTCGGCGAATGCAATTTTTGCAAAATGTTCGATTTTCTTCGATATTCAAAAAATCATATCTCGAAAACTAAAAGAGATAAATCAAAACGGGTGCCAGATTATTGATGAGCGTTGTTTGGAGCGTCAAATATCCGAAAATGAAGCGATTCTATTTTTTGAAGTTTTGAAATTTCATCGAAAAATTTTCACAGGGGGTACCATAGGAAAACATCGAAAAAGCGAAAGTCGCTCAATTTCAATGAAACTAAGCCACAAGATGGAGAAAATTACGCGGAATCGAATGGCGAAAAGCGCAGTTTGATATCACGAACGGCTCTCTAGATATTCGCAGAAAACTGGTCGGTGAATGCAATTTTTGCAAAATGTCCGATTTTCTTCGATATTCAAAAAATCATATCTCAAAAACTAAAAGAGATAAATCAAAGCGGGTGCCAGATTATTGATGCGCGTGGTTTGGAGCGTCAAATATCCGAAAATGAAGCGATTCTATTTTTTGAAGTTTTGAAATTTGATCGAAAAATTTTCAAAGGGGGTACCATAGGAAAACATGAAAAATGCGGAAGTCACTCAATTTCAATGAAACTAAGCTACAAGATGGAGAAAATTACGCGGAATCGAATTGCGAAAAGCGCAGTTTGATATCACGAACGGTTCTCTAGATATTCGCAGAAAACTGGTCGGCGAATGGAATTTTTGCAAAATGTCCGATTTTCTTCGATATTCAAAAAATCATATCTCGAAAACTAAAAGAGATAAATCAAAGCGGGTGCCAGATTACTGATGCGCGTGCTTTGGAGCGTCAAATATCCGAAAATGAAGCGATTCTATTTTTTGAAGTTTTGAAATTTGATCGAAAAATTTTCAAAGGGGGTATCATAGGAAAACATGAAAAATGCGAAAGTCACTCAATTTCAATGAAACTAAGCTACAAGATGGAGAAAATTACGCGGAATCGAATGGCGAAAAACGCAGTTTGATATCACGAACGGTTCTCTAGATATTCGCGGAAAACTGGTCGGCGAATGCAATTTTTGCAAAATGTTCGATTTTCTTCGATATTCAAAAAATCATATCTCGAAAACTAAAAGAGATAAATCAAAACGGGTGCCAGATTATTGATGCGCGTTGTTTGGAGCGTCAAATATCCGAAAATGGAGCGATTCTGTTTTTTAAAGTTTTGCAATTTGCTTGAAAAATTTCGTAAGGGGGTACCATAGGAAAACATCAGAAAAACGAAAGTCACTCAATTTCTATGAAAGTAAGCCACAATATGTAGAAAAGTATGGCGAATCGAATGGCTCAAAGGGCAGTTTTTTTTATTTTGAACGGTTTTCTAGATATTCGCAGAAAACTGGAAGGGGAATGCGACTTTTGTAAAATGTTCGATTTTGTTCGATTTGTTTCGATTTTCAAAAAATCATATCTCGAAAACTAAAGGAGATAAACCAAAACGGATGATAGATTATTGATGCGCGTGGTTTGGAGCATCAAATATCCGAAAAAGAAGCGATTCTATTTCATAAAGTTTCGCAATATGCTTGAAAATTTTCATAAGGGGGTACCATAGGAAAACATCAGAAAATCGAAAGTTACTCAATTTCTATGAAATTTAGCCACAAGATGGGGAAAATTACGGCGAATCGAATGGTGCAAAGCACAGTTTTCACATTTTCGAATATTTGACGCTCCAAACCACGCGCATCAACAATGTGGCACCCGTTTTGGTTTATCTCCTTTAGTTTTCGAGATACCATTTTTTGATAATCGAACATTTTGCAAAAATCGCATTCCCCGGCCAGTTTTCTAGGAATATCTAGAAAACCATTCGAGAAACCATTCGATTCGCCATAATTTTCTTTAGCTTGTGGCTTATTTTTTCTTATTTTTATAGAAATTGACTGGTGTTTTGCTTTTCTGATATTTTCCTATGATACCCCCTTATGAAAATATTCAAGCAAATTGCAAAATTTCAAAATATAGAATCGCTTCATTTTCGGATATTTGACGCTCCAAACCACGCGCATCAATATTCTGGCACCCGTTTTGATTTATCTATTTTAGTTTTCGAGATATGATTTTTTGAATATCGAAGAAAATCGAACAGTTTGCAAAAATCGCATTCCCCGGCCAGTTTTCTGCAAATATCTAGAAAACCGTTCGAGATATCAAACTCCGCATTGCGCCATTCGATTCGCCGTAATTTTCTACATATTGTGGCTTACTTTCATAGAAATTTAGTGGATTTCGCATTTCTGATATTTTCCTATGGTACCCCCTTATGAAAATTTTCAAGCAAATTGCAAAACTTTAAAATTATAATCGCTTCATTTTCGGATATTTGACGCTCCAAACCAGGCGCATCAGTATTCTGACAACCCGTCTGGATGTATTTGTTATAGTTTTTGAGATACAATTTTTTGAAAATCTCTAGGAAACCGTTCGAGATATCACACTGTGCTTTGCGCCATTCGATTCGCCGTAATCCATCCATCTTGTGGCTTAGTTTTATCGAAATAGAGTGACTTTCGCTTTTCTGGTGTTTTTCTATGTTACCCCCTTATGAAATTTTTCGATAAAATTGCAAAACTTTAAAAAATAGAATCGCTTCATTTTCGGATATTTGACGCTCCAAACCACGCGCATCAATAATCTGGCACCCGTTTAGATTTATCTCTTTTAGTTTTCGAGATATGATTTTTTGAAAATCGAACATTTTGCTAAAATCGCATTCTCCGGTCAGTCTTCTGCGAATATCTAGAAAAACCTTCGAGATATCAAACCGCCCTTTGCGCCATTCGATTCGCCGTAATTTTCTACATATTGTGGCTTACTATCATAGAAATTGAGTGACTTTCGCTTTTTTGATGTTTTCCTATGGTACCCCCTTACGAAATTTTTCAAGCAAATTGCAAAACTTTAAAAAATAGAATCGCTCCATTTTCGGATATTTGACGCTCCGAACCACGCGCATCAATAATCTGGCACCTGTTTTGATTTATCTCTTTTAGTTTTCGAGATATGATTTTTTGAAAATCGAAGAAAATCGAACATTTTACAAAAATCGCATTCCCCGGCCAGTTTTCTGTGAATGTCTAGAAAACCGTTCGATATATCAAACTGCGCTTTGCGCCATTCGATTCGCCGTAATTTTCTTCATCTTGTGACTTACTTTCATAGAAATCGAGTGACCTTTGCTTTTTTAATGTTTTCCTATGGTACCCCTTTTGACAATTTTTTGATCAAATTGCAAAACTTTAAGAAAATAGAATAGCCTCATTTTCGGATATTTGACGCTCCAAACCACGCGCATCAATAATTTTCCACCCGTTTTGATTTATCTCTTTTAGTTTTCGAGATATGATTTTTTGAAAATCGAAGAAAATCGAACATTTTGCAAATATCATATTCACTAGCCAGTTTTCTGCGAATATCTAGAAAACCGTTCGAGATATCAAACTGGGCTTTGCGCCATTCAATTCGCCGTAATTTTCTCCATCTTGTGGCTTACTTTCATATAAATTGAGTGGCTTTCGCTTTTCTCATGTTTTCCTATGGTACTCCCTAATGAAAATTTTCAAGCAAATTGCAAAACTTTAAAAAATAGAATCGCTCCATTTTCGGATATTTGACGCTCCAAACCACGCGCATCAATAATATGGCACCCGTTTAGATTTATCTCTTTTAGTTTTCGAGATATGATTTTTTGAAAATCGAGCATTTTGCAAAAATCGCATTCCCCGGCCAGTTTTCTACGAATATCTGGAAAACCGTTCAATATATCAAACTGCGCTTTGGGCCATTCGGTTCGCCGTAATTTTTTTTAGCTTGTGGCTTATTTTTTATAGAAATTGAGTAAGTCTTGCTTTTCTGATGTTTTCCTATGATACCCGCTTATGAAATTTTTCAAGCAAATTGTAAACTTTAAAAAATAGAATCGCTTCATTTTCGAATATCTGATGCTCCAAACCACGCGCATCAATAATGTGACACCCGTTTGGATGTATCTGTTATAGTTTTTGAGATACAATTTTTTGAAAATCGAAGAAAAGTGAACATTTTGCAAAAATCGCATTCCCTGACCAGTTTTCTGCGACTATCTAGAAAACCATTCGATATATCAAATTGCGCTTTGCGCCATTCGATTCGCCGTAATTTTCTTCATCTTGTGTCTTACTTTCATAGAAATCGAGTGACTTTTGCTTTTTTGATGTTTTCCTATGGTTATATGATCTCTTTTAGTTTTCGGGATATGATTTTTTGAATTTCGAAAAAAATCGAACATTTTGCAAAAATTGCATTTCCCAACCAGTTTTCTGTGAATATCTAGAAAATCGTTCGAGGTATCAAAGTGCGATTTTCGCCATTCGTTTCCTCGTAATTTTCTCCATTTTGTGGCTTTCTTTCATAGGAATTGAGTGACTTTTGCCTTTCTGATGTTTTTCTGTGGAAATTGAATATGAAATTGCATTTCCTATGAAAAATTTTTCGATCAAATTGCAAAACTTTAAAAAATAGAATCGCTTCATTTTCGGATATTTTAGTTAATAGTTGTAACATAACGCTAAGGCTTATATTAATCTAATCTAATACGCTCCTAGACACCAGATAGTGATCTAGGTTTGATAATAGATCGTCCGTTCTCAATCTCATCTCTTTTATACCTTGGGTTATCACATCTTAATTATTATTTATTAGTGATATTGTTTTATTAAAATTTTGAATTGGTTTTGGCTTTATGTTATCCCAGGTATCACAACCGTTTATAACGATAACTTCTTCAGCTATGCCTTCTAATTTGCTTAAGATACCATTTAATAAGAGAACATTTTGAAAACTACTTACGTCAAAGTAATATGATAAAATTGACTCTGATGCATAAATAAATGTATGTAGTTTATTTAGATTTCCATCGAATTATGAAATAATGCTTAAATTCTTAAAATTTAAAGCTGGTGGATTCATTTTGTGTGTTTCTTGATTTTTTTTTAAATTAGTTAAATTATTTGAAAGTTTTAATGTGTTAAATAATTCTATTAAATCTATTTCGTTGTTTTGATTGTTTTTGTTAAAGGAATCTGTGGAAATTAAGGAGACTGACATGAACAATTGATTGGTACTTACAGCATCAGTAACCTAGCTATGAGTTGAATCATCGGCCTACCAATCTCGATGTATGATTGGAACTTGCTGACTCTTCTTGTACACTCACAACCGTATTTTTCTTTTTCTCGTTTAAGAGTAAAACTCAAAGGATTATTCACTGTGAATGTCCCACGAAAGTTTCCTACTGACTGCGCCACTTAAATACTTTGGATTATGATGTAGATTTTAAAAAATGCAAATTTTATTTATAAAATATGAATATAATAATCTCTAATCTGTCGTTTACTACAATCATTCAAAAATCAAAGTGTCCATTATAATGAATAACAATCTCTATAAATAATAATCAATTGTCACATGTATGACGAAGCATCACTTGAGAACGGTTCGACCGATTTGGCTGATTTCTTTTTGGTTGTGTTCGTAATTGTCAGGACAAGGTTTGTATGAAAGAAAATGTTTGGAAAATCCACGGAAAAAGTCGGACATTTGGGTGGTATTTTTACTTGAAAAAAATATTTGTTAAGTTTTAACGTTTTGACGTTTCACACACCGTTTGACCGATCACCGTAAAAGTTGGCATATCTAAGTATTTTTTCATGGAGAAGGTTTTTATGCTATCCTTTTTGTTGCAACTCACCACTCAATGGCGCTGCAGGACATCAACTTGTACACCGTATAACCGATCACTATGAAAATTGGTAAACAAAGATATTTGAACCCGGTCAATATTTTTCCGCTATCCACTTTATTGTACCTCACCACTAGATGGGGCTATAGCGCATCAACTTCTACACCTTAACTACATCTTTCCCTGCTTACAGTATTTAAATTTAAAAATGCTACCATACAATAGATAATGTGGCCCAATGGTTATCGATAAAAGCGAAAGGAAATCTGTATAGGGCGAGTAGCTTAACTGGACAGAGCCCTCGACATATAATCAAACGATCTAGGTTTGTCGACCATCGAAAAGTCAACTATATGTTGCTTGCTCCAGAGTAACGCATCAACTTTTACACCTTAACTACATCTTCCTTTGCTTACAGTATTTAAATTTAAAAAATACTACCGTACGATAGACAAAGTGGCTCAATGGATATAGATAAAAGTGAAAGGAAATTTGTATAGGGCGGATAGCTTAACTGGACAGGGCCCTCGATATATAATCGAACGATCTGGGTTCGTTGACCATCGAAAACTCAACTACATGTTGCTTGGTCCAGAGTAGGAACTCCAAAAACTCTGTATATCTATACACCGAATCAGAAAACTAAAAATATTGTTTATCCACTTTCGTTACGCTAGATGTTAGTATTAGTTTGAATTACTTTAAATTGGTTTGATTATATAGTGAATGGAAAGTTAAAAATATTGTTCGTTCACGTAAAGTATTAATAAAAAAAATTATGTCATTTATCATCAATTTGTGCTAATAAAAATAATAGAATCTTATCTATTTTAGATATATAGAGGTAAATACATATACACTGCCAGGACAACGTCCTGGGGTTCTGTTTGTATCAGATATAAGTGAAATAGGCTATGTCAGCTATTAAAACTTACGGTCTCAGTGGTTTCCTGAAATGAAGAAGGCATAAATCTAATTTGGTGATTCTTGTATTAGAATTTTAAGTTCGGACGCACTAAAAAAATGGCAATATATATGGCCAATAAAATAGCTCCGGGAATACTTATATATGCCCCGTTGTTACCTAAGGCTTTCACTGAAATCACCAAATCACCAATCGAAAAACTAGGATAAGAATTACCAAGTTAAGCAAATATTTGTAAAAGCACATTGGGAAAAATAATAAATGGTTAATATTTAACGAATAAACTTACGAGCATTGAAAATTAAAAATCAGCCATACATCTGCTAAAAAATGGAGACGGCAACATAGTATATACTATGCCTTATACTTGTTAACTGGCCCTGATTTATAAATATTCACCATTTTGTTGTACACACACAATATATTTATATTGGGTATACACAGTTATTTTTTATTTTAGCACGAACAAAATAATAAAAACCCTTGCGTTCGTGACCTCATTCGGTGAGTGTTTCATCAAAATGGTAATCTTCAAGAGAAACAACGTTTTGAAGTAGTTGGGTGTGATACAAAACGAAGAAAAACTCGTTATGGAGTCGAAGGATGATGCAATTATCAGGTTTGCTCTCAAAGAAGCGGTTTCTTAACTAAAAATCACGCACAAAATACGTGGAACTACCGCGTGTACAGACGACGAATATAGTGTTGAGATAAATACAGAAATTTTTAAGTCATTCGCCTCGGTCACTTCTCTTTCCCATTCCGTATTTGCCAGCAATGTTCCTGATTCAGAGAATATCA
Organism: Cosmopolites sordidus; assembly: GCA_031761425.1. NCBI lineage: Eukaryota > Metazoa > Arthropoda > Insecta > Coleoptera > Curculionidae > Cosmopolites > Cosmopolites sordidus. The sequence goes on along the minus strand of JARFXV010002181.1, from coordinate 201,708 downwards.
GCGAATGTTTCACCTACCTTGCTGTTCAAATCTTCAATTATAATCATAATTTCTCAGCTTGGATTTTTATGGATGGTTACCCCAAGATTTTCATAAAATCCATCTACATCGTTTGCAATTGGGCTTTTGAACATTTTTTTTGTCATAAATGGAAAGATCGTATATAAGTTTTATAACAAAACTATTTTTATTTTTTTCCTTATAATTAAAAAGTTATATCAAATTGAAAATAAATTTTTAAACCTAGTACCGACAGTTCCCGAAAAAAACCCTAACGTATGTAACCTCACAATATTAACGAAGGCCAATATCGGATCGGCTCGGAACAATTCGGAAGTTACACCTAAATTTTCTTTCGCGCTCTTTCAGAGAATCGGAGTCTCGGGCAAATAAAACAATTTATCGACCTTAGTCATTGTTCTATAGATTTAACCTAAATATTTGACTGTATTTTTTGGTTTCCTAGCGATTTGAAAATATACTCGCTTTTAATTGTTATTTAAGCTTTAGGTGCTGTTTTCGACATTATATTCATATATCTTTATATAAGATATGGAGGTTTAAAGGTAAGTCCTCAATGAAATATTGAAATTAGATTACGGTTCCTTTTGTTTTTTGCATTCGTTTTTATAACTTTTATTTATATTATTTAATTCATGTAGGAAAAACAAATTAACATGCCAAATTTATAAGGAATATTTTTGCGTATCCACAAAGAATCTACATGTAGCAACACAAACGAGATTAGTAACAATGAGAAAGCCCAATAGGATCGTCTATTTTGTAGGATACGAATAATATTCAAGAAAGTTGGAATAGACAAGAACCAAATTGGAGTACCAATTTGGAAAGTAATCATATATGAAAAGTGTTATACTTATGAAAGTTTTACAGGATAATCTAATTTGTAGATGGTGGAAGAGTACAGAAATGTGTGTGATCAGTTGAATAAACATCAACTAGTTAAATTAAGGACTGGCCAAGCAGGTTTCCATGGAATCAAAACAAACATCTGAAAGAAAGAGAGAGAGAGAGAGAATTTAGAGATAGATATAGCCGCATCAGCAACAAAGGCTATTTAGCGGCCGTAGTTTGGGGGGTTGTAAGTCAGTTTCAAATTTGTTCATATAAAGTTGGTGATTACAATGTGTAGGGAATGCAAAATACATTACACACACACTAACAAACTGTGAGTATAGATGAACAGGTTGACAATACAATAATAAAAGTAATTAGTAAAAATACATGTTAAAATTAGTATAAATAAAGACATAAAAGTATACCAATGTGTAGGAATGCAAAATACATTACATACACATTAACAAACTGTGAGTCTAGATAAACAGGTTGACAATACAATAATAAAAGTAATTAGTAAAAATACATGTTAAAATTAGTATAAGACATAAAAGTATAGATAAAACAGAATTACACTATATTAATGTATAAATAGACAGGTTAACACAACCATATTATACATAGTAAAATACTGTAAGTTAAGATTAAGTGTGGAATAAGCACATATGCATACACACACACACACACACACACACACACACACACACACACACACACACACACACACACACACACACACACACACACACACACACACACACACACACACACACACACACACACACACACACACACACACACACACACACACACACACACACACACACACACACACACACACACACACACACACACACACACACACACACACACACACACACACACACACACACACACACACACACACACACACACACACACACACACACACACACACACACACACACACACACACACACACACACACACACACACACACACACACACACACACACACACACACACACACACACACACACACACACACACACACACACACACACACACACACACACACACACACACACACACACACACACACACACACACACACACACACACACACACACACACACACACACACACACACACACACACACACACACACACACACACACACACACACACACACACACACACACACACACACACACACACACACACACACACACACACACACACACACACACACACACACACACACACACACACACACACACACACACACACACACACACACACACACACACACACACACACACACACACACACACACACACACACACACACACACACACACACACACACACACACACACACACACACACACACACACACACACACACACACACACACACACACACACACACACACACACACACACACACACACACACACACACACACACACACACACACACACACACACACACACACACACACACACACACACACACACACACACACACACACACACACACACACACACACACACACACACACACACACACACACACACACACACACACACACACACACACACACACACACACACACACACACACACACACACACACACACACACACACACACACACACACACACACACACACACACACACACACACACACACACACACACACACACACACACACACACACACACACACACACACACACACACACACACACACACACACACACACACACACACACACACACACACACACACACACACACACACACACACACACACACACACACACACACACACACACACACACACACACACACACACACACACACACACACACACACACACACACACACACACACACACACACACACACACACACACACACACACACACACACACACACACACACACACACACACACACACACACACACACACACACACACACACACACACACACACACACACACACACACACACACACACACACACACACACACACACACACACACACACACACACACACACACACACACACACACACACACACACACACACACACACACACACACACACACACACACACACACACACACACACACACACACACACACACACACACACACACACACACACACACACACACACACACACACACACACACACACACACACACACACACACACACACACACACACACACACACACACACACACACACACACACACACACACACACACACACACACACACACACACACACGCAAGGTATACACGCTAGGTTGCAAGGTATACACATCTGTGGTTCTTCTTTTCTCAGAAGGTGACCATGCGAAAAAAAACAGTGACCAATTCTGAGACGAGTCCATACAACCGCACATTGCCTATCCAAGGGGGGAAGGGAGGATTTATCAAAAAAGTTGGGTTTTATTGGGAAAAGTTTAGAGGAGTGATGAGAGACATCTGAAAGAGTATGCAAAATAAAGAGAAATTCAATAGCAAACCTACCCAAACAAAAAGTAAATAAAATGGTATATTTCTATTCTAAATAAAAGAAAACAGTTAAAATATTTAGTGTTTTTCAGGATTTTGGTACATTTCATCTATTGATTGAACATATTCATTTGATAGGGTATGTTTACACATAGGTTAAAAATTTATTATAGGCATTGCAGACTGTTGGTAAGCTGATAGTGGTAAGCTGATAGTTGGTAAGCTGGTAGGATATGTTGTGATACATAGTAGCTTTCTAATGGGTAGACCTTAACAGAAGAGTCCCACACTTCGACTATAAAAGTTTTCCACTCAAAAAAAAATGCATTAGAGTTAGTTGGCAGCCAGATTTATTTATATTTGCAAATATTATTAAAATAAGAGTCTAATGTGTGTGGTTTGTAAAATATGTAAGGCGAAAAATCGCCATCGTTTTAAAAATACTGAAAACTTTAATAAAGTAATAACTGCAGTATTGGTGGATTTTTTTGAAAATATTGTTAATAGAGTTTAGTGTGGTGGTTTGAAAAATTAGTGTGGTTTTAAAAAGTATTGTAAACTTCAATGAAAGCAATCAAACTATTATGCAATCAAACAAATTTGTATATAATTTTGGGTAGTGATTGTTTTATTCTGAATTGATTATTAATGTAGTTTACACATTATAATCTACTGTAATATATTATCCATATTATCCTAGTTGGGGGAAGTTTTATTATTTAAATTTAACAGTGTATTTTTTATTGAAATATAATTAGTGATTTAAACAGTATGTATGTGTTTTGTTTTTAATTTTACCTATGAAATGTGTAACTCTGAGAACATACATTAGTGTTCAAGCAATAATACTGTGAATGGGTTTCCATTACCTTACTCAGGTGTAAGTATTACATTTCGGTAATCGTTTCAGGAACAGTTATACCGCCATAACCCGGTCGCCAGAGCCTCGACTGCTATCCAGCAGGGTACACCCTGGTTTAAACCACCACTCGAGCAGGTGAGGGTGACGTTTAGGCTAGCATGGACCTCTTGCCTTTGCCCCTTACACCCCTAACAAATTATACTTGAGTATAATTTAGCAATTGAGTATATTTAGTTCAGAAATCGATTGTGGGCTGTTCTTATAGACCTGGCTTTTCACATAACCCCAAGGGAAATAGTCCAACTGTATCAAGTCACATAATTCTGAGTAATGTCTGAATGATTGTGGCGTGTTCATATATTTCTTCTCCTTTATTTGGGTTTTTCGCCACTGTCTAAACCTCAAAAAATATAAAAATTACCTGTTCTTATTTAAAGAAAGAATCACTGGGTAAAAACAAAAAACCAAACGGAGACAAATTTCTCAGTGATTCTTTTTTGTAATAAATTTGCCTAACGAATAAAATTTTAAAGATATAAAAATGTTATAAAAAAAATTCAATTTTAAATAAGAACAGGTATTTTTAATATTTTTTTGAGTTTTAGACAGTGGCGAAAAACCCAAATAAAGGAGAAAAAACACATAATTCTGGTCGTCACATAATCCTAATCGGCATATATGACAACTGGCTTGGGATCATTATCAATTAGTTCAGACAAACAAGATGCAAAGGTAGTCGCTTTTAGATCCGCTTGAGTTTCATCAAACCAGTAGCACATGACATGATTATAACCTAGTTTGTTCTATAGTTTGTTCTTAAAATACAAAGTACTAGTACATTCAAAAAAGGGCATAGTTAAATATCTTCTGACTGTATCTTTCAACTGTAGATAAAATTGATAATCTTCTTCTGAAACATTATCAACTTTAAAAGCACAAATATCAACATTCGTCTTTCTTTGGTTTGAATAACGAAATATTCTCTGTAGCCAAAGTATCTCGGCCAAATGTCTTTTCGCAAGCAAAGTCAAAAAAGCCCTTTTCTTCAGCGTAATTTGTATATATTCTGTAAAGTTGCATTTTTGTTTGTATCACAAATAATATCTAAAATTTTAAAATTTTTATTTATTTTGGATTTGTATTATTATTTATTTCACGATCCATTTTGTAATATAATCATCTAATTATATTTTAATTATAATAATATTAAAATGTTGACCATAGTTTGTAGACATCTAACATCATTAAAATTAAATTTATGTTAATATAATTAATTTTAGAAACTTGATTGAATATATATAATTTGAAACATAATTTGAATGCATTATTTAATATACTTATTTTAGAACCATTGTATTAGAAACTATATTTAATTTTGTTTTCGGTTTCAATTCTAATATCAGTCATTAAACTGTCATAAACGGTAATAGGTAATAGACGGTATAGGTTATTTGTAGTTACGCGATATTACTAGCAAATGTTAAGCAAACGCAAGTTACGCGGTATTGTATAAAATTGTTTTTAATATAAAAAAAATATATAAAAATATAAAAATATATAATTTGAATATCAAATCTCATTTTGCTGTTTTTACTTAAGATAGTACTGTCGGTTATAGAATTACTGTTCCGAATAGAGATGTCTGGATCAGATCTGATCCCACTCCCAGATTCGGATCTTTTAAAAGAGCCGTATGAACCGGTTCCTATAATTACGATACACGGATCTCGGATCCCAGACGGCTCTCGGATCCCAGACGGCTCTCAGATCCCAGACGGCTCTCGGATCCCAGACGGCTCTCAGATACCAGACGGCTCTCGGATCCCAGACGGCTCTCGGATCCCAGACGATTCTCGGTTCTGTTGGATCTTAGATAAGAACAAGGACAGAAATATTATGTTCTATAACGCAAAGGATATGGCTTGTATCTTGTGGTGTGTGTTGCCTGCGTCCGTCCGCACCTATCGCATAGAAAAATATAGTAGTAGTCGGGTCGGACGGATCTCAGGTCGCGGGTCTTTTTTAGATCCATTGATCTGTGAACCGTGAGAGAAAAAATCCGAGGGGAAAGGATCCGTGGATTCGCAATGCAAAATAAACCGTTCGAAGTCGCCGTACTGCGGCTTAAAATTAAATATTTAAATATATAAAATAATACACATAATAAAGATACATCACAATAAGTACATCAAATTTTAAAATTAATTTTTAAACAATTACATATTTACATGTAAAAATATGATTTCAATTATCTTTTTAGTTGTCATTTGACTTCGTTTCGTTTTCTGTCACAATTTGACCAGTTTTACTGAAAATTCTTTTACATGGAACTGATGTAGACATAAGGCAGAGCCCTTTTTGGACAAATTCATATAGTCTTGGATAAATATGTTTTCTTTGAAACCATCATATTAAGGGGTCCTCGTGTCGATCGATTAAGGGCTCATTTAAATATTTTTCTATTTCATTAATAACTGCTGACGTAGGGTTTTTGGAACTTTTTACATTTATTACTTTGTTTTCAAAATTTTTCCATATGAGAGAGTGAATTACTGCTTTTTGATGTCAATGATATACCGAAACCTTTAATAATACGGGCATGTTGATATTCTCAGAAATTAAAATGTTATGCTATATACTCTGCCAATCGTAAAGTATTTGTTTACCTGTCTATGTAACAAGTTATGCAACCAATTATACAAGAAAAGATTCAGTGAGATCCGAGAACCGGCTCCGGGATCCGGACCTTTGAATTGATTCGGAACCGGTGATCCAACTCTCCAAAAAGATCCGTATTTCCCATCACTAGTTCAGAATGAAATGAAATTTGTCATATTGGTACATTATAATAAGGTAATAAACAATTTAATTTTTTAATGAGCTGTAAAGAGGTTTTGAGCAAGTTACGCAGTATTGTATAAAATTGTTTTTAATATTAAAAAATAATAATTAATGAATATGCCAAAAAATGTGTAAAAAAATATATAATTTGAGTATCAAATCTCATATTTTGCTCTTTTTACTTAAGGTAGTACTGTCGGTTATAGAATTACTGTTCAAAATGAAACGAAACTTGGTATATTGGTACAGTATAATAAGATAATGAGCAATTTAATTTTTTAAAGAGCTGCAAAGAACCAGAAAAAATATAATAAAAAAAAATTTGCCTTTACCATTGATCCTTATGAGAAATCACAGATTTTATTTTATTTCACAAAAAGTACCATTCAGATTACAATGCAAGTGGTATCAACAAAAAGAAAAAAAAATCGAACATTTTTGTTACTCACAAATCGAGCTTCAGAGCGTGTGATAAGAGTAATTACCAAATAATTATGAAAAATGTACTATGTTAATTACATCTAGCAACGCCGTCAAAGAGGTTATGACGCGCGCGAAATTTAAACATAGATCGAATGCGGTATGTGGGGATATCAGTTTCATAAACATTTTTTATTACAAAACATACGAAGTATTTTTTATTAATACAGTTACATTTATTACATAAAGTAACACAACAAAATAGATAGTATTATATAAATAATATTGAAGACAAATAGCTTTTTGCCCATGATCTCATATTTTGAGTGAAACAAAATTACTGAAATCATCTTTGAATATAAAAATACAAGAAAACGCATATGATTCTGTAAGTAGAGCCAGAATGGTAGCTGCATATGGCCAAACACTGTTTCCGGTTTGGCAATGGCGTAAGGCAGTATGAATAAAAACAAGAAACTGATAAAAGTTTAGAGTTGTTTAAAACAATAAATTATTGTATAATTATGGCCAATACGACAAAAAGTTATTAGGAAATTGGAATATCCTGTCATAAAATCATATAATTAAGGGTCCCATTAAGGGTGGATCGCGGCCGTATCTTGAAAACTATTTATCCCACAGCTTTGGGGAAAAAAAATTGTACTTAAAATGATCATGAAAAATTCACCAAAAATATGTTTAAGCTTCTAAAACGACCGCAAGAGGGCGTGACGAGCTAAACATTTTTAAAAATTATTTTTTTTGTGTATTTTCAAGTGTTCCAAGTATACATATTCATATACAAAATTCTCAGTTATAATTAGCCAGTATACAAAATTCTTAGTTATAATTAGCAAACTTCTCCTACAACTTTGTTTTATGACATTTTGTCGTAACTTCGCGAATAAAGAAGTGGGGGGGAGTTTTACCTATTTAGATAAAAAGTCGTCTAATGTCCGTTTGCCTAAACCGATTTTTCTCAATTTGGATTCATTTAAAAGGCAATTGCTGGGACAATCAGATAATCTGGAAGATAAATTATTTAGTTTATAAATGAAACCGCGAGGTGGCGTTACATTCAACAATAGTTTTTTTGAAGTTTTGTTCAGTTTTTTCAAATGGAATGGTACAGCTTTTATTACATGGCAAGACAGGTAATTTAAAGAGGAATCATCCAGTGAAAACCCGAAATCGATATCTCTGACATGTCAAGAGATATTTCGATTTTTCTGAAAAAATCAGTTATTATTTCACTACTACCTGCATTAAGTTAAAAAAATATTAACCTAACGTTTGCCTTTCTTCACGCTTTACCCAGGCTTAGGACTGGTCCAAATTCTTCGTGCTATATTAAGTTGGAGCGTGTTTAAAGGCCAACGGGCCAACAACGAAGATAATAATAATAACAACAGTCAAATAAAATTAACAGCACAACAGTCTAATAATTAACAGAATCTGAACTTTAACGCCTTTCTAAATGTTCGAAATGCCTTCCATCCTTAGAAATCCAAAGATTTATTTTTCAACAAGTACTAAAAACGGCAGCTTCAATTTCCGCTCTTGAAATGCTGGTTATTGAATTTTGAATTATTTCAATCATGTTTTCTCGTGTGGTAGGACGAGTTTGAAAAACAAGGTCTTTTAGTCTTCCCCACAACTAAAAATCGAGGACTGTCAAATCCGGTGAGCGCGCCGGTCACGAAAATAGACTACCCCATCCTATCCAACGATTTGGAAACGAAGCATCCAAGAAGTTTCGAACCACCTGCGAAAAGTGGGCAGGGCATCATTTGTCTTCTTGTTTCCAACGAAACATTGACTGTTTTTGTTTGTTTCCATGGTTCCCTTCTTACACTCTTTGTGTAATGTACCTAAGGATTGCATGCGTTTATTTGGAAACCCGAAAACGCATAATTTCATTCATCCATTCATTTAGTTTAAAAGAAAGAGAAGGTATATTTATTAATGACTGATTTCAATATTCTGTCAAGTAGTATTTAAGCATCACATAAGAGAAAATGTAACAATTGGGGAAAGGCATTTTTTCTGCTTATTAATTAAATTAGAAAATATTATCAAGGTCAGGATTAGAACATTTATGATGATTGATACTGAATAGATAATTTTATTTTTTAAATAAAATTGTTGCGGTTGCGATTGCGACCTAAATATTAAGACCAATTTTTAAATTAATATTACGGTAAAAATTAAAACTAACTGATTTTTTTCAGAAAAATCGAAATATCTCTTGACATGTCAGAGATATCGATTTCGGGTTGTCACTGGACGATTCCTCTTTAAGTTACCTTTCTTGCCATGTAGTAAAAGCTGTACCATTCCATTTCAAAAAACTGAACAAAGCTTCAAAAAATCTATTGTTGAATGTAACGCCACCTCGCGGTTTCATTTATAAACTAAATAATTTATCTCCCAGATTATCTGATTGTCCCAGCAATTGCCTTTTAAATGAATCCAAATTGAGGAAAATCGGTTAAGGCAAACGAACATTAGACGACTTTTTATCTCAATAGGTAAAACTCCCCCCACCCCTCTATTCGTGAAATTACGACAAAATGTCATAAAACAAAGTTGTAAGAGACAGTCTGCTAATTATAACTGAGAATTTTTCTTACTCGGTTAACACTTGAAAATACACAAAAAAAAAGATTTTTAAAAATGTTTAGCTCGTCACGCCCTCTTGCGGTCGTTTTAGAAGCTTAAAAATATTTTTGGTGAATTTCTCATGATCATTTTTAGTACAATTTTTTTTCTCCCAAAGCTGTGGGATAAATAGTTTTCAAGATACAGCCGCGATCCATCCATAATGGGACACCTGGTATATATATATATATATATATATATATATATATATATATATATATATATATATATATATATATATATATATTCGTAAATGAAATATATTAAAATAAATAAACTAAAGTATTAGATACAAACTAATTTTTCACAACAACCAAAAAGAAAAGCTAACTTTCGAGAGTAAATACCATGAAAGGTAAAAAATTACATATTTTAAACAGTCAACTTCAATTGTTGGAACAGCATTTGGTAGTAGTCTCACTTTTACCATAGATATTCGATCAAAACAATTTTCAGAAAAATGATGGGAACATAAAATCCTATTGCGGTTTGGAATAAAGTCTGGCTTTTTAATAAAATTAATCCACTGCGTTCTTCTATTTGCATCTTTGGAAAATTTTGAAAAAAGATAAACTGATTTAATAACATGAAATCCAAATCAAAATGGACGTAACACTAACATTTATTAAAAGGATTGTAAAAAAAGTAACAGTCTGTATTATTAGTTATATTTTATATATTATTTATATGAGTAAAGTAACATGTTTTATATGTATCAAACAAAAACTAAAAAGTAATCTGAATTTCTAAGGCCCAGTATCTCAGAAAACTAAACATTTTAGAACATACGTCAAAAAATTAAGTTCTAAAAAAAGATAATCACTATCTTGAATATCATTTTAATTATATTATTTTACCTAAATCAATTTGACTACGCCTATGTATACCAGGCGATATGTTGGCTTCATAAGCTTAAAATTTCATTCAAACAAAATACGTTTTTATTTCTAAATAATTGACAAATTTAGAATTACAAGCCGTTACCTATGTAATATTACTCCGGAACTTTGATTTTTTCGTGTCAATTAACAACCACAAGATGAACAACTAACCATATTATGTATGTTTACTTTACTTCCGATAATATTGCTTTTATTGTCAATATAATAAATATTAATATGTATTTACATTAAAACACACAAAAAGAGTATTCCAGTAGATTTATTCGGCACTTAAAACACACTAAAATCGCTCAAATCTACGATTAAATGTCTAAGTTGTTGACACCAACTATCAAAATTCCAAAGCAATGAGTCATCTGTGGTGTTTCAATATGGCCATTTCTGTCTCCATTTATATTGGCATAAAGATAGATAAGGTTCCATCCTGTTAGTTTTATATTCAAAGGTAATCGATACCACATTTGACACTTGTGGTATCGACAGTACTACCTTAAGCGGTATTGCAGTATCACCGATTTTTGGGTCAACTCAATATTTTTTTAACTAGCGCTTCATTATATTTCATTTTCTTTACTCTATACATTCTCTTGCATTTTCTTCTTTGGTCTACATATAATCTCTTAGATTCTGTTATCTGCTTTTAAAATTTGTTGTCTTAAGCCTCGATTATGCTCTCCCTGCCTGGACTGACAGCATGCAAATTTAAGAAAAGTCCAAATCAATCTTGTTTTTAACTTATTTATGAAAATTTCTCTAATAGATTTGTTTACTTTAACGAGTTCTATACACAGCGGGATTTAGAACAGCACTAACAATCATTTTCAAGCGCTTAGATATCTCATCGAAAAAGCAATTGAATATAACATCCCGATCTATCTCGCCTTCATATGATTTAATAAAGTCTATGATTCTAATTGAAATATCGGCTATTCTGGAGTCAGTGAACATCGCTAAACTTTTAAAATATATCTATAACACTTCCTCCATACGAGTGACGATTAATGACGACTTATTAACTGTTCAAATCCAAGTCTAGAGAGGGGTTCACTCTTGTCTTGGAGGATATCTTCAAATATCTACAACGGGGGAAGAAAGGTCTTAACATTGACAGAACTTAGCAAACTTCGATTCGCAGACGACGTTGTCCTACTCAGTAACAATATAGAAGAACACATACTAATGGAGCTTCTCAGAAAGTCAGGACGAGAGAGACGATTGAACATGAATATTCAATAAACAATGGGTCCAGTGGAAGATAATATTGTCGTAGATAACAACAACGTTGAAGTGGTGAAAGAATATGTATACTTGGAACATAAAATCAATATTGGGTAGGAGAACCAGGTCGCTGAGGTATCACGTCGAATATGCCTGAAGAGGACAGCCTTTGGAAAATTCAGCCATATAATGAAGAACGAAACATGCATACTCATGCAAGAGGGAAGTAAGACAAAGTGACACACTCTCTCCAAAACTGTTCACGTTCAGAAGACAGTTCTAAAGAACTAAACTGAGAAGATATTGGAATGAATATAACAATCATGAAGATATCCAAAAAAATGCTTGAAATTCTGATCACGTGTGAGCCAACAAAAGTTTCAGAATGAACCTAACGAAAACAAAAGCCATGAATAACGCAGACGACCAACAGGAATGGGTTAGGAATCATTCGGCAAACTATCTTTCATCCTGAAAGGCAAAAAAGTTTCAGTTGAACATAAAACCAAAATGTTCAACTCATGCATACTTCCTGGAGTGACGTATGGAGCTCAGACCGGGACCTTCACTAAGTCAAACCTTGACAAACTGAGGATGACATAGAAAGCAATGGCGCGAAGAATACTGAATATAACTCTACGGGCCACAAAAAAAATATGTGAATACGACAAATGACCAAAGTTATAGAGAGAGTAGAATACGATGCCAGACTTAAATGGAAATTTACAGGACACAACCAAAGGCTCTCAGACAATAGGTGGAACCATGTCATTCAAAACTAACACCCATATGAAGATCAAAGAAACAGAGGACTATCATAAATGAGACAGGTAGATGACATAAAGAAACACGGAGGATTGACATGGGAAAAACAGCACAGGACAAAAAAAGATGAAGAGAACTGGAAGAGACCTACATTTGGAGATACCTGGATCAAAAAATAGGATGATGATGACAGACCATGAAACCAATCTGAGTATGTGTGTTTAAAAAACGATTACGTTATTCCAGCCCTCTACACACGATATTGTAAACTTTCCACTCCACCCTCGTAAACGGTTCATATTTTATGAATTTCCAATGGGGGAAAACTACTTAATATTTGTGTCGTTATAAAACATCACCTCAATTTCAATTCAATATTGAAATTAAAAATGGGTGTCGCTTTCTCACTGCCAATTTCTCCATTAATATTAGATTAAACATCAGTCTAAGGTGGAAACGGACGAAACGATGATCCAAGAGTATTATTTAGCGAAAGAGGTAAAATGGTTTCAAGTAAGTAAATAAGTTGTAATGACCACAATCAAGGAAAAACATACAGCCCAAGCAGAAAATGGAAAAATATATTTTGCATGGTGATGAAAGGTGTGATTATATTCGGCAAACCATTTATATAAAAGCTGAAGCAATTATTTGGTACAAGTAGTTGTCAGAACTGTCGCCATGGAGATACGTCATACTCTTTTATTAAACACGATCAAATTCAATCTGATTCTATGTGGACTTTGGGAAATGAAATGTAATAATGTTATACTGGATAGATTGTATAAAATGTATGGATTGTTCGTTCAGATGGTTGGATTGTTTTCGTCGATTTCTTTCTCCGCTGAACTTGTTCACCAAATTCACATCAAAGCCAGGTAATTATTACGAATCTAAGTAATATTTAAATAAATAAGCAAATATTAATATCTAAAAATTTCCACCATACTTAAAATTGTATGTATAACAATGGTTTCGACACGCAGTGCCTTTTTTAAATACAAACTATGCTAAACTAACAGTGAGAAAAGTAATTACAACCTAAAATGTCCATCGACTTAATAATACATTTTTTGTCAACGTCTAGGAGGGCAACATAAATTTAATAACGGAGAACCATTCCAGTTTAGCTGGTCATTCAGCAAAATATCCAAATTTTTTCTTTTATTAATTTCTAGACTCTCTTAAGCATTTCTAGACTCGTTAGCATAATGAGAATTATTTTGTTGTTTGGTGTAACTTCTTTTATGTTCGTTGAACCTAGCAGAGAAAGATCTTCATGTTTGTCCAACATAGACTTTTGGACACTACCCGCACTCAATTAAATAAACTCCTGATTTATACAGATTATTTGTTTGACTTTTATTGTTTTTAATGAGACGTCCTAGACTATTGTTTGTCTTAAAAGCAATATTTATATTGTTTGTTTTGGATAAATATCTCGACACTAATTTGATAACTTTTTCCGTATATGTAATTGTTTTGAACGCTGCATTTTTGATATTATTGACCGGATATATTAAATTAATGGTTTTATTATAACTTTCTTTATTAATTATTTTATTTATAATGTTTGTGTTATATAATGTTTGTGTATTATCTATTAATAATTAAAAGTCTATGTATAATTAGTTAAATGCTTCTTTAATAATCTAATCTTTTGTAAATAAGGATGACAAGATTTATTGTGTATAACTAAATCTGTATGTGATGGTTTATGAAAAATTACAAAGTCATGTTTATTATCTTTGCTAGTAATAGTTAAGTTTAAAAAGTCAATACTGTTATGATGCTCTTCTTCAACTTTGAATTTAATGTTTTTATGTAAAGAATTTATGTAAATTAAGAATTGATTTAATTGTCTATCAGAATTTGTAAAACAAATTAGAATGTCCCCGTGTGGGGATTTGCCAGTTACCTCCATCGGGTGCGTCCCCATTGGAATTGGGGGAAACTCGCCGGTTCTGCAAAACAGCAGTATCGGAGGGTAGTGGGGAAATAAAATACCCACCGTGAAACAAAAACTGGACGGCCCTCCAAGCATGGGGGTTGAGTCGTAAGGCCAGCAACCTTACATTCGGAAAACACAAAAAAAACGCTAAAACACCCAGTAGAAATACGCCTCGGATGTCGGACGGATATAACAGTAAACGAAAACAGCAACGGAAATGGACAGTGAATTTAGGTATATGGAATATACAAGGTATAAGAAATAAACAGAAGGAAGTTATCATGGAATTCATCCAACGTCACATTGATATAGCAATCCTCTCGGAAACAAAGAAGAAGGGAAGCGGAATCGAAAACATCAACGATTTTATACATTTATACACTGGAGTGGAAAAACACGAAAGAGCACGTGCTGGAGTGTCTATTCTAATCCACAAAAAATTGAAAAAATACATTAAATCTTGGGAACCAATGAACGAACGCATAATTAAACTGACGATCCAAATAAGGGGAAGAACTATGACAATTCTCGGTGTGTATGCTCCTAATAACGATGCTACAGCTCACGTTAAAGATATGTTTGAAGATACCCTCAGAGATATAATCGATCAAATTCCACGCAGTCATGAAGTCATCATAGGAGGAGACCTAAATGGTCGGGTCGGAAAACAGAGACATAGTAGAGTAGTAGGCAGACACGGGGAAGAAACCATAAATGACAATGGTGAAAGATTAGTGAATCTTTGTGAGCAGTTCGATTTGAGAATAACTAACACCTTTTACGCTCACAAGGATATACATAAATACACTTGGTACCAACAGACAAGAGGACTAAAATCGATTATTGACTATCTCATTGCCCGACAAAACTCCCAAATCAAGATACAAGACGTTAGGGTAAAGAGAGGTGCCGAGTGTGGATCTGATCACCGCTTACTGGTGGCAAAGATACACATTCCCTTTTTACCATCTTCTCAATCGACCACCAGCAGTCTCACTGAGAATAGATTGACAACGACAAAATATAACTTACAAAGTTTTGAACATGAAAGTACTAAATATTTATATCTTAGAAGACTGGATCAAAAACTAATCGAAACTCAACGAACAATAGAAGAAGAGTACGAACATATAAAAGCTTGTATTCTTGAGGCTGCGGACGAATCTGTCGGAAAAATACGGATGAATAACAAACCTGACTGGTGGGATGATAAAATAGAACAACAAATTAAAGAAAAGAAACAACTCTACCAGAAACTCCTTCAAAAGAACGATGATGTGACGAGACAAAAATACAAAAGAGCAAATAGGGAGGTTAAAAACGAAGTCCTAAAGAGAAAGAATCAGTCTTGGGAGAAAAAATGTACATAGAACATAGAAATAGTACATAGAACAACAATTAGGATGAACCCGAAGTTCAGAAGCCTGGAAGACCATAAAGTCGGTAAAAACATCAAAAAAACAAATACCTAACTTAGGGGGCATAACAAATGAAGACTGGGTACACCACTTTAAAGACCTTTTGGAAGAGAGACGTGAAAATTTTCTAGGAAAACAACACCAAATAAATAATCTAACTCCTATAAATCTCCAACTAAAAGAAGTGCAACAAGCTGTGAAAGACACAAAAATAAAAAAATCCCCTGGACCTGGAGGGATCCACCCGGAATTCATAAGGTATGGACCCGAAAAACTTTTAAGAATGTTGAAGAATATGTTTCAACGATGCCTGAATGGGGAAGAAACGCCGATCGAATGGAGAACATCATATATATCAACCATTCACAAAAAAGGCTCAAAAAATGATCCTAAGAATTACCGAGGTATAGCGGTAATCCCAACAATAGGAAGAATATATTCCCGAATCCTTAGAAATGAAATAGAAGAAGACATCAAGGATAAATAAGCGGAAGAACAAGCCGGTTTCCGGGCAGGGAGATCCACCACAGACAACCTTTTCACTCTAAAAATAGCCCTAGAAAAACGAACCCAGCGAAACAGGGAGACGCATATAGCTTTCATAGACCTAGAAAAAGCTTATGACAGTGTACCAGTATCGAAATTATGGGAAGCAATGGAAACTCTCAAGATTAGACCAACATTGATTCGGGCCGTCCAACTTTACTATGAACAGAATTCTGCGGTTATTAAAATTGGAACATCACTATCTGAATCATTCAATACAACAAAGGGGCTAAGACAAGGATGTTGTCTATCTCCCACCTTATTCAAACTATACGTAGACCAATCCATGAAAGGCTGGGCACGGAAGTGTTGGAACATGGGCCTTCGGGTGGGGGATGACACCCTATATACTCTTTATTTCGCCGACGATCAGATAGTGGTTGCAGAAGACCAACAGGATTTGAGCTATATGGTGAGGAAACTAAATGAAGAGTACACACTAGCTGGTCTCACAATTAACTTAAATAAATGTGAATACTTAGCGGTGAGTAGTAATGATAACGACGATTTACCCTTGGAAAACGGAACAATAAAAAACGTTGACAAGGCTAAATACTTAGGGGTGATCTTCAACAGGCAAGGTAATAGTAATGATGAAATTCAAACAAGAATAATAAGAGGTAGACAAATCATTGGAGCACTCAACTCTGTCCTGTGGGAAAGAAAAATTAGGCGAGAAACAAAACTTCGCATATATAGCTCAATCGTAAAGAGTGTTTTGACTTATGGTTCAGAAGTGTGGGATTTAAATAATACTAATAGAAGAAAACTACTGGCCACGGAGATGGATTTTTTGAGAAGGAGCTGTCGGAGATCGAGACTTGAGAGAATAAGAAATATAAGCATTAAAAGGGACATGAACATCGAGAGAGATATTGTGGACGACATAGAGAGAAAACAATTGACTTGGTTCGGACATGCAAAAAGAATGAATGAGACAAGATGACCACGAAAAGTGTTGGAATGGATACCTCCAGAAAGAAGAAAGAGAGGACGACCAAGAAGAAGTTGGAGAGACGGCGTTGACGAAGCCATGGAAGCAAGAGATTTGCAAGAGGACATGTGTCACGACAGAACGAACTGGAAACTGGGGACGGAGAGGCGGCGACAGCCGTAGATAATCCGAGAATGATGAATTAGAATGTCATCAACATATCTGTACCAGTAAAGTGATGATTTAAACAACTGATACTGATTTATCTTATTTTCTAAGTTGACCATAAAAATTTCCGCCAGTAAAGGACTTAAAGGGTTCCCCATTATCAAATCGTTATTAGAAACATAAAATGAATTATCAAATTCAAAATAATTCTAATCCAATGTAATTGACAGGAACTCTAAAATTTCTTGTTTGATTATTGAATTAGTTTTATTTTTGAGAAGTAATTTGTCAACTAATTCTATTACTTCGTATGGTGGTATACTCGGGAATAAATTTTGTACATCCAAAGAAATTAGTTTGTATTTTTTGGATAAATTAATATCTTTTATTTTATTGATAAGGTCATAGGTATTTAGAATGGTATATTTTGGTTTAAAATTCGTATATTGTAAAATTATTTTATTGAGCTTATTTGATAATAGTTTTGTATTTGAGTGTGTCGAAACAATTGTTATACTTACCATTTTAAATATAGTGGAAATTTTTAGATATTAAACTTTGCTTATTTATTTAAAATTAACTTCCATCAAGTATCGGCTACCTCAGTTAAATTTAATTGCAGAGTTGGATACATTATACGCATTACCAGATGTAAGAACTCCCAGCCAAGGGCATAATGTCTCTGACAGCTTTCGCCGAGTGTGATGGGACGTTGTCGTGCTTCAAAATCACTTTTCGGTGTGTGGCAGCCCATTCTTGTCGCTTTTCGATCAATGCATGATTCACCTAGTTTCAGAAGGTCATGGTACACGACACCCTTCTGATCCCACCAAATGCACAGCACTATCTTCTTTCCAAAGCGATTCGGTATTGCGGTCGATGTTGATCGTTGTCCTGAACCAGCCCATAAAATATATAATGTTTTCCTCTCGTCACGATCCGATACAAAAAAGTATTTTATTCACACCGAGAAAGCAAAACTTCACACACCCTTTTCGCTTTTCCATCTGTCTGTCGTTCAGCTGATGTCGTACCCATTTTCCTGCCTTGTGAATCTTTCCCATGGCATGCAAACGATCACAAATGATTTGGCAATCAACATTTAACCTATCTGTCATTTGTTGTTGAGCTTGCATAGCGTCTTCTTCCGACAATACTTGCAATTCGGCAGGTTCAATTTTTTTTGGTTGACATGGGCGTGTTTTGTCATTCAAGTCAAAATCACCACTTTTGAATTGTATAAACCACCATCAGTTTTCACAAGTATACGACGGATTTTTCTTTTTCAACCAGACGAAAATAATAAGCCACTAACTCTAAATCGTTTAAAAATCAATGGCATTTTAAAAAGTACGGTCGTTGCGACAAAATGACATAAAAGATTAGACTGAATACCGACTATTGTTTCCAGCGCTATCTCTTAAAAAAATTAAGAATTATTAATAGCCAAACCTGGTATACTGAAGGCATTAAAAAGGTGAAGCGTCGAGAACTTTTCGAACGACCCTAACATTATGTTATTACGAATTAAGATATGCCTTGAATTAGTGAACATCAGAAAACAATATGTTCCAGAATATTGCGAGAAATATCAAATATTACTTAAATTTTACTGAGGTAGCCGATTCTTGATGGAAATTAATTTTAAATAAATAAGCAAACATTAATATCTAAAAATTTCGACTATATTTAAAATTGTATGTATAATAATTGTTTCGACACACAGTGCCTTTTTGAAATATAAAACTATTATCAAATAAGTTCATTAAAATCATTTTACAATATATGAATTTTAAACCAAAATATACCATTCTAAATATCTATGACCTTATCAATAAAATAAACCAACCAACCAAACTAATTTCGTTCGGTGTCTAAAATTTATTCCCAAGCATACCACCAAATGAATTAATACAATTAGTTGACAAATTACTTCTCAAAAATAAAACTGATTCAATAATAAAACAAGAAATTTTAGATTTGCTGTCAATTATGTTGGATCAGAATTATTTTGAATTTTATAATTCATTTTATGTTTCTAATGACGGTTTGATAATGAGGAACCATTTAAATTCGTTACTGGCGGAAATGATTATGAAAAACTTAGAAAATAAGATAATCCATATCAGTTTTTTACATCATCACTTTACTGGTAACATATAGATTTGTATTATTATTCACGTATGGGCCCGGGTGGACCACGCGAAGTACAATTAGAGGCGCTTGTTGTTGTTAGCCTTCCTTTGCGCCCATACTAATTTCATTCTTTCGCTATGAGCTTTTTTTCTTTCGTCAGACCAAGTTGTTCCAGTCTTCCTACATTTTTCTCTCTGGCCAACCTTCCAAACGTCAACCTTGTGTCTGAAACAGCCTCTGTCCTGAATTTCACTTTGTGTAATATTTGCTGATCTTAGGTCCTCTTTAATTGCAGCAATCCATTTAATTATTTCTACTTTAGCTCTACTGCTATTTTCATAAAATTCGACTATTTGTCTAGTCAGCCTATTTGGATTCATCCAAAAGTTTTATGTGTCCGTAACCCTTAAGTCTTCTTTTTCTCATATCGCTATGTATATCTGTGTATTGTTTGATTTCTTGGTTTTCTCGAAGTCGGTATGTTGTTGTATTTATTTGTTTGGGGCCTAGGATTTTTCTTTCCTTCTTTTCAATGTCCTCGATGTCTCTCTTTCTATTGAGAATGAGCGTTTCTGCCCCATATAGACATTCTGGCTTAATAACTGTGTTGTAATGTCTCAGTTTTGTGTTTTTAGATAGGCATTTTTTGTTGTAAATATTTTGTGTAAGTCTCAATGCCGTTTCCATTTTTTGACATCTACCCTTATTGGCCGCTTTTTCCAACCCATTTTCCATGATTATTTCACCCAAATATTTGAATTGAGAGACTCGTCTGTTGTTACCATATTTTGTTTTTAGAAATGGTGTTCTTAGTCTGTTGCAGATCATGTATTGTGTCTTTTCAAAGGAAATTTGGAGTCCTACCTTTTCTGCTGTTTCTTTTAGATTTTCAATCTGTTTCTGTGCTGTTAATACATCTTGAGCCAAAATTGCTAGATCATCAGCAAACGCCAGACAATCAATTTTGATGTTGGTTCTCCCTAGTTTAATGGGCTGGTCAATATTCAGGGCCGACTTTTTTTCACACCACTCCTGTATTACTGTTTCTAGAACACAGTTAAATAAGAGTGACGAGAGTCCATCCCCTTGTCTCACTCCAGTTTTAATTTCGAAGGGCTCTGAGATCTCACCCATGAATTTAACTTTTGACCTTGTGTTAGTTAACGTTGCTTTACTAATTGCCAGCGTTTTCAGATCTAGTCCTTGTTCTTTCAAGATTCGGAATAAAGATTCGCGGTCAATAGAATCATATGCTTTTTTGAAATCCACAAATGTACAGACGAGATTTTTATTGTACAGTTTTTGATGTCTTACATACAGATTTGGTTATATACAATAAATCTTGTCATCCTTATTCACAAAAGATGGCAGCATTTAACTCTTTTATACATAGATTATTAAATATCCCCATGCCAATAGATAATTATAATAAAGAATTGAATGTCATCAAACAGATCGCAGTAAATAACGGATAAGACCCAAATTTAATAAAAAAATTAATTAATAAAAAATGTTATTATAAAACTATTAATTTAATATATCCGGTCAATAAAATTAAAAATGCAGCTTTCAAAACAATTACATATACGTGAAAAGTTACCAAATTAGTGTCGAGATATTTCGCCAAAATAAACAATATAAAACAATAGTCTAGAAGGCCTCATTAAAAACAATAAAAGTCAAACAAAGAAACTGTATAAATCAGGAGTTTATTTAATTGAGTGCGGGTCGTGTTCAAAAGTCTATGTTGGACAAATAGGAAAATCTTTCTCTACTAGGCTCAACGAACATAAAAAAAGTTACACCAAACAACAAAATAGTTCTCATTATGCTAACCACATAATGTTAGAAAAGCATACTTTCAATGATTAATTTTATAATGTTACATATTGAGAATAAATCCAAAAAAAGTAAATCTTAGGGAGCCCAGAAATTAATAAAAAAAAATTGGATATTTTGTTAAATGACGAGCTAGACTTGAATGGTTCACCGTTATTAAACTTATATTGCCCTCCTAGATGTTGATAAAAAAAATGGATTTCCCCACTATCATGTTTTATGGTATTATTAGGTTGATGGACACTGTAGGTTGTAATTACTTTTCTCACTGTTAGTTTAGCATAGTATGTATGTGAAGGCACTGTGTGTCGAAACAATTGTTATACAATTTTAATTATAGTGAAAATTTTTAGATATCAATCTTTGCTTATTTATTCTGCAAAATTAGCTGATGCATATAGGCGAAGACGAGTTATGAGGACGTTTATCCTGAAAATCACATTCTTGTTGTATTAAGCATAACACTCCTGCATATTGCCAAGTACTCTAGTCAACATACATTCTGCTTTTCCCAAAACCAGGAAAAAAATCTCAAATTAATTCTAAGATGCCCAGTAAGTGCAGATGTGGCGGTTAACTGAACCGAAAACTCTGAAATTCTCGCCTAAACTGTCTTTGGACTTCTACCGCATTTTCGTATGTCCAGTAACACCTCAGGATAAATTTCCGTTTCTCAATTTTTTTTTCAAAGAAGTTTTAAATTAGATCAATCTGAAAATGAATGCAGTATGAGTAAGTTATCAGAAAATAAAGTGTGTATACATTTTTTTTGGAACCCCTTTATTTATACTTATTATACACAGTTATTTTTTATTTCAGCACGTACAAAATAATAAAAACCTTTGCGTTCGTGATCTCATTCGTGGAGTGTTTCATCAAAATAGTAATCTACAAGAGAAACAACGTTTTGAAGTTGTTGGATGTGATTGAGAACGAAGAAAAACTCGTTATGGAGTCGAACGATGATGCAATTATCAGGTTTGTTTTTAAAGCAGCGGTTTCTCTACTAAAAATCACGCACAAAATGTGCCAATATTGTGATGACCAATATTGTGTTGAAATAAAGTGTTTGCGATTACCAACTGTCATTGTATGGAGAAATTTTTAAGTCGTTCGCCGCGGTCACTTCTTTTTCCCATTCCGTATTTGCCAGCAACGTTCCTGTTATGACGGTCAGACAATGTTTCACCTCCCTTGGAGTTGAAGTCTCTAAGTATAATCATAATTTTACGGATAGTTTCTTCAAAATTTCCATAAAATTCATCTACTTCGTTTGCAGTTGATTGACCTATTTGAGTGTAGATCCGTTGAGAGTAAAGCTCGGACATTTCACGTAGCGACCTTTATTGCTTGGTTGTTTAACTCAAGCTTTTCTGCACTTTCTCAAGGAAATCCCTACCCCCCACTTGATTGAGAAACTTATTTTACCTGTGGATTTTTAACTCTGAGAAAATCCATTAGTATTCCGCTGAAGTGGGTTTTCATTACAGAGTTTATTGCATTCAATCGGTTAACGATATATCTTGAAACGCACTATATAGTGCGTTTGTTATTCCAAACGGGCTAAAAATATGGCGTTCTTGGCAAGATAATGATTATTTTGCCTTCGGTAGTGCTAATTTTAAAAGAAAACATTTATCGCCCGATGCTAAGCAAATTGTTAGAATAGTGTATGTTTCTTTATTTAATAGGGGGGTTAATATAAAGGCAGCCGCAGCAGAAACGTCTTCATTAACGAAAACTCCATTGTCTACAGTTAAAGATATTGTGACGAAGCCAATTAAGGCCAAAAAAGTTGGTAGTGATGACAAAGACTTAATTAATTACATTGCATTCATGGCAACAGCGACTAAGGAAAAAAAGAGAGATGCAACCAACATTCTTTGCAGCAGAACTAGCCTCCGGAGAATAATATCTCAAATGGGTTTTGCATATCGGACCATTAATAAAAGACAAATATTTATGGAATCAAAACGATTGCGACGATGGCGGTTTGATTACTTAAACTCTATAAAAAATTACAGATTAGAACATCGTCCCATTATCTACCTTGATGAAACATGGTTCGATATACATGAGACGCCAGCAAAAAGATGTGTAGATATATCAAGAAAATGCCAAACCAAAGTCCCAGCGAACGAGGAAAAAAGAATTACAATTTTAGGTGCTGGTTCCGAGGATGAATTTTTACAGCAGAATTTTTTGAAGATTGATTTGTAAATAGCCTTTTGTCCAATGTGCTTAAGGAAAGTGTAATTGTAATGGACAATGCTAGTTATCATAACAGGTAAAAAATAAAGTTCCTAATGCAAATAACACTAAATTGAAAATTCAGAACTATATGTTGAAAAAGCGATATATATATTTCGAAAATATATATAAAAAATGTGATCTAGAAATATTAAAGACATTTAATATTAAAAAGGAATATGTATTGCTGCCGATATGGGATATACAATTGAGCATATGTGGCATCATGCAAAATCCAGTGTTAGAGCAGAAAACATTTCTCCAACTCTAAGTGCAAGTGCTGCAACCATAATTAGGAAGGTTATAGATAGTATACGCAAAGGAAGTTGGATAAATTCGATTAACCATGTTATTAACATAGAAGATTCCTATGTATCATTTACTAATAATATAGAACCACTTATTATTAACGTAGATCAAAGTCACAGTGAGAGTGAAATCGAATTAAATGTATAATTAAATTTAAGTTATAATTTTTATTGTACTAATGGATAAATTTATTTATTTATTTATTTTTATTGTACTAATAAATTCAAAATACACAAACCAATAAATGTTTTAGTCATACATAAGAATTTAATCATAATTTAACAATATTTTATTTTAATCAAAATTATTCAGAAGTTAAACCACTCCGACTCTGGCGCATTTTAAAAAACTAGGAATATTTTTATTGAGATTTATTGGAGCAATTGGGTGTGCATTATGATACACACCAAACAGTGACTCGTTTAAGATGTAAAGGTTTCTCATGAATTAATCGTGGATTTTCCTCACCACACAGCGCGCACCTTATACCACATCTCGTTGTTTTGCCCATAATCATTTATTTTCCAAGTCCTCATCATCGTCATTATCTTCATCTTCACGCAGGTCTGTCATTTCATCTTTCTTGTTTTTGTCTTTTTAGCCGCTCTCTTTTTAGCCTTTTTCACATCAATAGATTTTCCTTTTCTTTTCCTTGTCTTTTTTTCAGTTTTGGCTTTGAGAGTTGCTTTTTTCTTCTCTTTTGTCATTTTTCCTATTTACTCTTTGTTAGACCTTCTTTGTTAGGAGTTCCTGTTAGGACGGTTGCATGTTCTTTGCGAGAAAGTACACATTTTTTCGTCTCTTGACTTAATTGGCAGCGGCAGAAGATTCTAAGCAGTGGTAGTTTTATGAACTCCTGAAGTTGAAGGAATGGGGTTGTTATAAAAGTTAGTCCATTGCTCGAGTTTGGAAGTCGTTGGTGGATTATTTATCGGGGCTGGTTCAATTACATCAAAAAAAGTGATGGCGATTGAGGTGAATTTATCTGGAGATGAGTTGGTGAATCACTAGGTTCATCTAATATTATTTGGGCATCTGGGGTCTTATTATCCCGGTCTCGTCTACCGAAACTACCACGTTGTTGCGGTTCAAAATATCAGCAGCCACAAAATCTTAGTCAGCAAACACGTCCGGGTTTAAAGGATATATTCATGTAGCAGTAAAATCTACTTCAGCATTTGGGATGGTTGCTACTCTGTCAAAAGCTTTCCTGGACAGTGAAGCGAGATCATGTTGTGTGATCTATTTTTCCCAATTAATTCTTAATGAACAGGTTGCATTCTTGTTTATAAGGTGCTTTGAGCGGACCCTAGATAGAAACATCCAGAGGTTGTATCCTATGAAGGCCATGTGTTGACAACGATAACATCGCTATGTTGTAGCTTTTGCAAAATTCGTAAGCCACCAAAAAGAGGTGGCTGGAATGATTGTCGAGAACAAGCAAAACGAGCTCATTTTCTGAAGGTTTCAGCCAATCTACAAAGAGATCTTCATTGATCCACCCATTTTTTGAGCACCGATTGATGGGACGTAGACTCCAGTACCATTCACAACATATACAGCTGTAACTGTCCTTTTTATCCACTGGTTATAAACCCCACACGTTGTTGTCCTTTCTTAGTCACAATTTTATCAGGGTCTTGCACTGAGGAAATTCCAGTCTCGTCTACATTCCATATATTCCTTGACATAAACTTCTATTTATCCATTAGCCCTGTAAAAAGTTTGAAAAATATACCCACTTCGTTCTTGTTAATGGCAGTGGCTCTATTCAGGCTTATACCTTGAGCTTTCCTAATGGACAAATAATTTATTTTTATGAATCCTTTAAGCCAGTCCTTGCCAGCTAATTCAAGAGTTTCGTTAAAATTATGCTTAATGTTTTTTTTAAACCATATTCATCAGCTATCTTTCGAATTTGGAGCGAGGAGCACCCATAAAATATTTTACCGAGGAACTTAACTTGGGAAGCCATTTCATTTTCTTGTTCCCCTATGAAGACTGAATTTCTTCCCAGCTGCGGGCTATCAAGGTTATTTTTCTTCAATCTTTCTTAAAGCGTTGAAAATGGCACGCCAGTGGATCGAGCTGCTTCTCTAGTAGGTTTCCCATCATCCACTAGTTCAAAAGCTCTGTGTAATTGATCTTCGACCCATGACGCCTTTGAACGTAGTTGGCTCCTTAAATTGGCTATTCTGAAATAATATACAATCGATAAAAAAACAAAATAAAACTGACCATGTACTAATTTTACTTGCGGGTAATACCGGTCACCGGTGCGGAGCGAGGTTACGCCACCCGCTTTATTACGTGTGCCTGCGCGAGACCTCAGCAATACGGCAGAAATAGTAATTACTGGTATTACCTCCTGACTGGCATTACCCGGTTCTGTCATAACGCCCTCTGTGTTTTATTCAAAAGTTAAAAACCCGCTCATTTGAAAGACTCGTTATATAATCATTCGTTGACACTGGGGCCATATCTATGTCAAACCGAGAACTTTCAGAACCATCTCGTTAAACTTTTTTGTTTCTTTAGATGAACATTGTGCGGATTTTTAGTTGACCTGTCATTTTTCAAGTGTTATTTTAAATTTGACATTTTTAGAGCCTACAAACAACAAGTTGATACCTGCAGAAACCTAAATAAGGTCTTGACGATTATCTGTGCAGGTGCAACAGTATCCTTAAGTGCAGGCACTATCATCACGTACTACCAATCCATCGAAAATGGAGATTTGCAAGTCATGTTTGATTTCGCAGTGCAACTATGGCTGCCAGTAGACAAGGAAAAACATCATTTCCCAATACTTATCATGAGCGTTTTATTTTGTCCCATTGGGGCAGTGATGTATTCAGTAACACAAATGATCCTTCTGACAATGATGACCTTCGCATCCGCTCATTTGGAAATCTTGTGCATGCAATTAAAAAAACTCCCAGTCATGACTGATCCACGTCTAGTACAAGAAATCCTGAAGAAATATATTTTCAAACATAAGTTTTTAATGAAGTAAGAAGTAAGAATTTTTGGAACCTTTGGCGTGAAACACTAAGCTCAAGGAGATTATCACTAAACACCAAATCACTCGTTCATAATTTCTCCATGCTTGTTACCTTAGCCATAAACCCACTAATCTGTATTTACTTGTACATTTGAATTATTCTTTATGTATGTATTATCCAAATGATATAAATTTCTTTACCGAGAAAGAAGGAAATGTCTAATAAATAACAGCGGATTTTTTTAGTCTGTCTGAACTTCCGATAGAGGTCGCTGTCAAACGAACTATGAGTTTGGACGCCTCTAGGGTCAACATTATTCAGTATATTCTGGAAGTCATCGTAGAATTTTTAACATCAGAGCAACGCTTGTAAATTGTCGATATTTATTATCAAAATCAGTGTTCTGTACGCCAAACATAGATCCAAACTTTATGGCGATTTGACGTTGCACATACTCGCTCAATCAAGCGATGTATTGGCCGAATTACCGACAAATTCCCAACGAATTTCGCACTGCTCACAATTAAAACAGAAACTACGCGTTCCCAAAAAATATCGAAATTTTTTTTTCTGATTGTGCACTTTCTGATTGTGCCGAAACATCGATATTTTACAAATCTAAAACGCGGTTCTACCCGAGAACCTAGTAATTCAAATATATATATATATATATATATATATATATATATATATATATATGTATATATATATATATATATATATATATATATATATATATATATATATATATATATATATATATATATATATATATATATATATTCTGCATTCTGACTAATTTTCGAGTGTTCTTTCTGATCCTCCACACCTCTCTCATCCTTTCTCCGTGGATGCTCTTTTTCTCGTCCGTCCACTTTGTTCCTGATCTCCTCGAAACTTCGCTCTCTGATGCAACGTTCCACATATGTATTTTGTATCTGTACGTTCTTCTATCCTCAATCTCTGTCGGACCCATTTGTGCCTTTCCCAGATCAGCTCTGACTTGTGCGATCCATGATACTGTTGACGTGACTCCTTGTATGTAAGTAAGAATTGTGTTGGTGAGCGTTGAGTGTTTGGTACTCGCCAATTTTGTGTTCTAGTTGTTCCTGTGTTCTCTGGAGAAGGCATGCTGAGAAGATTTTGTAAGTGACTTGTAGTAAGGAGATTCCTCTGTAGTTGTTCACATCTGTTCTGTCTCCTTTCTTGTGCAGCGTGTGTATAAGAGGACATTTCCATTCATCTGGTAATTTTTCTGTTTGCCAGATGTTCGTGATAATTCACGTGAGTTCCCGCAGTGAGTTTGGTCCGACGTTTTTCAATAGTTTTTCAATAGATATAAAAGCTATCTGCAGACGGAGGAACATGCAACATACAGTTTTCCATGAGAAGCAATCCGCATCTAAATCTAAACCACACAGTGACATCCCAATGCGACCACGAAAAACCACTTCAATCGAGATGTTGCCTATTGACAAATAAAATTATAATAAAGAATCTGCAATTCTAAGAGGGCAAACACTCCATATCGACAACAATGAAACAGGACAGAAAGTATTGAAAAGTTGTTAAAAATTAATGATATTAGTTAAATATATAATGATTATTTATTAGTTAAATTAATAAAATTAAATAAATAAATAATAAATAATTAAATAAATAAATTTTGAATAATTTAAAAATAATAATTTAAATAAATAAGTAAAATTGAATAATTTACAAATAATAACTTTAATAAATAAGTAAAATATCAGTTAAATAAATAAAATAGTTAAATAATAATTATAAAAAAAATGTGTCCATCTCTCATACAAAACATAACCTATACTTACGATTTGGCGAACGACACAGCTCAATCACGACGCGATCACACAAAAGTACCTCTATTAAGGTGAATATTTCATTCAGATAGTATAATAATCTGAATGGGATGCAAGTGGATACAATATTTTTGATCCACAACTTCTAAATCCGTTTCTAAAGTAGAAATCCTTTTGTCCTCAGCAAATTTATTCAACATGACCTGACTCTTCTGATTTATTTTTAAGCCAAATGGTTCTCCAACCCTTTGCAGTTCTTGTACGTGCCTTTGCAGCTCCTCTCGGTCTTGTGAAAAAAGAACGATATCATCTGCGAATCTAAGATGATTTAAGTATGCACCATTAGTCCTTATCCCATCCTGTTGCCAATCCAGATTACGGAACACTTCTTCCAGGCAGGCTGAGAAAAGAATAGGCGATATTGCGTCACCCTGCCGTACGCCTCGCTCTACATTTATTCCATCCTCAAGATCGTCAAGGTGGACTGTCGCTGTAGCTTGATCATATATCGATCCTAGTAGGTTTACATAGGCTTTCTCTACACCTTGGTTAAACAATGCATCCATTATGGTCTGCTTAAAAATTGAATCAAATGGTTTTTTATAATCGATAAAAGCCAAGCACAGTGGCATAGTGAATTCGTTGTGACATTCTATGACCTGCTGTAGAATCTGAACATGATCCATTGTATTTAATCCACTTCTCAATCCTGCTTCTTCCGTTGGTTGTGTCATTACGTTTTCTTAATATTCTTTTGGATATTATCTTGGTGAAAACTTTAAATAGATAATTCCTTAAATCATCCTGTGCTCCTTTTTTATGTAAAAGAATCACTTCTGCATTTTTCCATAAGTTGGGTAGTTGTTGTTCTTTGAGTCATTTTGAGTATAATTTTGCTAGTGTTTTATGTAAAGTCCGACCAGCAGCTTTTAACATCTCCACGGTTATACTATCATTTCCTGGAGCCTTCCTCCACTTCCTCCACCAGGATATCCGGCACTTGTTCTTCAGTGGGCATTCCTGTTCTTGCCTGGTTCTAATCCTCATATATCTTTGTTAATTCTCCTGTTTTCTTCCAGAGTTTTTGCACTAGCTGCATCTTGAATCGGCGCATTTCCTTTCGAATATGTTTTCTTATAGTTTTGCAAACCTTAACATACTCGACCCTGCCAAAAGGACTGTCTGCATTCTTCATTGTCCGGCGTTTTTTCATTAAATTAATGGTCTCATTGAAGATTTTTGATTCTTTAAAACATTTATCTTCTGGTGCTACTGAAGCAGCCATTTCAAGCGCATTGTTGGTGATTTCTTCATATTGGTCTAGAATCTCCATCTCTTCCGGGTCTTGCAACACAGCAAAGCGATTCGACAAAGCAATTTTAAAATATCAGCCCCTCTCCAGCAACTTCCCAGAATCCACTTTGTCCCTTTTTGATCTTATTATTCTTTCGCGCTCTTTTTTTTGCTCGTATCATTCGGTAGTCCCTTCCCACATTACAATGGTCAAGGACAGTACAATTGCAAGATATTGCTTTATCGTTTAGCATGATATAATCAATTTCACTTGTGAGTCCAGATGTTCTGTTGATATTTTTCTTATAAAACAAATTCATAATATTGTCCCGCTCACTATATCGATATGGGCCATTTGCATTTTCACCAGTTCTTGCTTTTCCGATTCTGGCATGTTCGGAAAGGCTTCCGAGGTCGGTAATATTAGAATTACTAGGTTCTCGGATAGAACCGCGTTTTAGATGTGTAAAATATCGACGTTTCGGCTTCCACTTTGAAGCCAATTTCAAGAAAATCTAGTTGATTTACTCCAAGGCGTCAATCTGCCTACTCCCCAGAGTTCACAACTAGGAAAGAACGTGGACGGCACGACTTCTGCATTAATAGATGAGGTTGCTGGTCTGGCGTTCGGTTGAGGGGTGGGGGTGGACGTTTGACTAGAAGGGCTTCGGATGGGTAATTTGGAAATAAGCGGTTTCCATGTATTTGGAACTCTAACTCTAAGTCTGGACGTTTTTCGATCTCAATTGCTTCACGAATTATGCGGGGTTTGTAGGAATATATAGGTGCGATTATTTTGGCCTTGTCGAAATCTATTTTGTGACCCCGCTGTTTTGCTAAACTCCAGGAGAGATCCGATTTTTGGACGGCGAGAGAATGCTCGTATATTCGATTTTGGATACGTCTATTAGTTTGGCCGATATATGATTGGGAGCAGTCAGAACAAGGAGTCTCATAGACAGAATGTGACTCTTGTGGAATATTATCCTTCTGGTCTAAGGAAACTGGATATATTTATTTCTGTTGTAAATATCGTTTCGATATTACGGAATCTGAATATGTGGCAAATTTTATCAGTAACTCCCTTGATGTATGGCAGAAAAACTTTGGGGTTTTAGGACAATTCTCTAGTGGATTGGTTGGTATGACCAGTTGCCTGAACTTTATTAATATGCCTTTTTATTTGACGCATCTCATAACCGTTTTGAATTAGTTCCGTTTCTATGGAATTAAGTTCTATTTGCCTATGTTCCCTATCCGACAATCTTAGTAAACTCGTGACTAAAGTTTTGACTACTGAATTTAATTGGGATAGATGATGCATGTTCGCATTTAGATTCCATACTCCATTAAGTTCTGTTGAAAGTAGTCACCTCGCACTAATAGCATCCATTAACACTCTTCAACATTTCATGGCACTTGTTGCAGTCTAGATGATGGCACATTACCCGTACCTTAAATTACCATAAAAGCACCAAAATACTAATATAAATTTGGTTTTTATATTAAAGCTATGTGAGTACGTTAAATTCTGCAGTTCGAACGGTAATATTGGTGCAGGTTCTATTGGGATCATTCAATGTTGCTACAGTGGCAGTACAGTTCCCCAAAGTAAGTAATTGAACACGACTGTTGGCAAATGACTTTTTTTGTTAATTTGTTCCAGGCTCGATCTATGACTGAAACAATCTTCTGGTTAATGTATTTAACAATTTTAACTTTTCAAGTTCTCGCACTAAGTTGTACAGCCAACGACATCAAATGTCAGGTAAGAAAACTGGAATTTAGTACTAGGCTAATTGAAAAGTTCATGGAGCGGAAATGATAAAACAAGTTTATAGTTGAAAAAAAATACATTATTCTTCCGTATATTCTTCCTTAAACTCAATGCACTTTTCCAGGCGGTTCTCCAATTAATTTGTTCCATCTCTGAAGTGATTTTCTGGAATTCCTTCAAAATACTCATCTACGGTTGCTATAACTTCTTCATTTGATGAAAAACGCTTGCCAAGTAGACATTTTTTGAGGTTTGGAAACAGATGAAAGTCAGAGGGGGCAGATCTGGTGGATATGGTAGATACTCCGATAATTCGTAGTGTAACTCGTTCAATTTGGCCATTGCAAGAACGTTTAGCGAAGAAATTTTTTTTCTTCGCTAAACCAGGTCTTTTCTCAGGAACTTGTGCATCCAATTGATCCGAAAGGTTTGAGTAATATGGTCCTGTTATTGTTTTGCCAGTTTGACTGCTTTGGAGCTGAACAACCGGACTCAGTCCACTCTGCAGTTTATTATCGCAGTTTAACGATCATAGTGATAAACCCAAGTCTCATCCATAGTTACACAACGACGTTTAAAATCCATTATATTCTTTCGAAAATGATCCAAATGTTGGTTAGAAAGTTTTACTCAAAGTCGCTTGAGAAAGCTATGTTACACATAGCTTTCTCAAGCTCAATTCCTTTTTCAAAATATGAAACACCCGTTCAGTTGAGATGTCGATGGCTTTAGCAATTTCACTCAAAGCCAATTGTGTGGCAGCCTTAACCATATCATGTATAGAATTAATTATTTGTTTACTAGTTGCACTTATTGGACGTCCAGAAAGAGGGATGTACAACCACGTTGAAACTCACGTATCCACTTATAAATCATTGTTTTTGAAGGAGCAGACTCCTCTAAAACATTTACCATTTCACTATGAATTTCCATTGGCTTTAAACCTTTTTTACAAAGAATTTAATCACTACATGATTTTTAATATTTTTCTACCAGTTTTGCTGCTAGTTTTGTACAAAGGAATTAACAGAACGACTTGAAATTTTACATATGTTTATATGAAGGATGAAACTTCAAAGTGTACTAGATTACATAGTTCTTTTACTGCTTTATAGGTATCGCTCCGCGAACTTTTCGATTACCGTGCTATAGCATGTTTATTTATAAATATAATAAAATAAATTCGGTTATCCGAAAAGCTTGTGGGAATTTTTTTAAAGGAAAGAGAAATGCAAATAGCTTATGCAAACATTTATTTAGCCTGTTATGAAATTGTGTGATAGAGATACTAGTTTTTCCAGTATTGCTATATCGCGCTGAAACATAGACCATTAAAAATAAGATTATGGTCAAGAGTAAGTGTAAACTATAACTGTTAATGGTGTTCGATGTCTTGAGATTATAACTATAACAGCAGCTAATAACAATTGGTAAAAGAAAGGCATTTCCGAATGAATGTTTTACGGCGTTGCCAAACTTGGAATTAATTCGGAGAAGAGAGAAATTAAAAGAAAATTTGGTGAACTGAGAGGCTGGAGACTTTCGAGAGGTTCAATTGAGTACTGTATTTAACACAGTGCATCAAAATGAATATCGACGATAACTACTCGACGGATGACAACAAACGAAAAAGACTATCAGATGGGACAGAAATCTTCGGAATAAGCAGAAAACAGCAAGAACGCCCAATAAAGGAAAGGGGAAGAACCGAAAGTTGAAAAAAGTTTTAGAATTACTCCAAAAACTTTCCGATGATATTAAAGAAATGAAGGAGTAATTGAAAAAGTATAGGAATGGAATTAGGGAATTGCGAGGTGAAAATGAAAGAACTAAACGTGAAGATACAGAACTTGAGCAAAGATTGGAAAAGAAGAGAAAGAAAGAAGAAGAAGAGAAAGAGAAAGATTGAGAAAAGAGTTAATAGAATGAAAAAAAAATAAGAGAAGAAATCATTTAGTTATGCAAGGCTTGAACAAGACGATGCAGATAAAAGTAATCACAAGAAATTTACGTATACTGAAGGAAAAAGTGTTCGTGGTCGAATTAAATTACAAAACGGACAAGGAAGGTATAATAAAAAATAAATACAAACTTAAGCATTTAAGGGAACAAAGAATATTTATTAACAATGATATGAGTAAAGCAGAGAGATAGATGCAAGGAAAAATAAGAAAGGGTAACCACAAGGGCAATGGATTCGGATACGAATAGTTTTAATTCTAACAGTGAAATTTTTTTATATGGCATAAAGGTAATGATGGTTGGGACATGGAATGTGTAAACTTTGAGTGGTAAGGAGGAGGAATTGAGAACCGAATTTGAAAACCCAAACTTAAGGTTACTGGCAATTATAGAAACAAAAATGAGGGGAGAAGTTAATTTATTATGGTGTAAAGATAACAGAAAGAGCTAAAGGTGTAGCAGTCATAATACATAAAGAATGGAGGCAAAAGAGAGTGAACTGGGAATATATAAGCTCTAAAATACTAAAGCTACAAATACAAGAAAATAAGCTGGAGAAAATACACTTCATTATAGCTTATGATCCAAATGAAGATGAATGAGTGTAAGGATTGGTTGAATTCTATAGATCATTAGAAAGTACAGTATGAAATACAGGTAATGCAATTATATTATTGGGAGACCTAAATATAAGGGTGGATAGGGAGGTAAATAGATATAAGCCAATAATAGTGAAGTATGGAAAGGAAGTTATCACGAGAAATGGAAGAAAACTTCTAGAATTCTGTATGGAAAATGAATTAGTTATTACAAATACAAAAATTAAATACAGAGAGGTGCACAAATTTACTGGGGTAATGCCGAGTAGAAAATAAAAGTCTATAATAGACTACGTGTTAAAAATGCTATTTGGAAGTATAAGGGACACAAGAAATGTCTGAATGATTGTGGTGTGTTCATATATTTTTTTTCCTTTATTTGGGTTTTTCGCCACTATCTAAAACTCAGAAAATATCAAAAATACCTGTTCTTATTTAAAGAAAGAATCACTGGGTAAAAACAAAAAACCAAACGGAGACAAATTTCTCAGTGATTCTCTTTTGTAATAAATTTGCCTAACGAACAAAATTTTAAAGATATAAAAATGTTATAAAAAATTTTTACAAACTTTTAACGTTAACGTTTCGGAGGGTACTCTCCCCCCGTTTTCAAAACTAAACTAAAAAATAAATTATATTAATTTGTAATATATAAAGTAACGAATGAAAGTAAATATATTTTTTTGTATATGTCAACGATACTTACACTCACAACAATGATATTTTTTGAGTTTTAGATAGTGGTGAAAAACCCAAATAAAGGAAAAAAAAGGGACATAAGAGTTAAGAGAGGATATGAAATGGGAAGTGATCAATACCTGGTCTAGACAAGAATGGTAATTAAGAAAACGGAAAATGATAAAAATAACAAAGGAAAAGTAATGAAAAAAATAAAAGTGTCTAGAGTGAGAGAATGTGGAATACAACAAAGATATAGAGAAAAGTTAGAACAGAAGTTAGGAAGCCTTGTAACTGATAAAGAGGAGTATGATGTTGAAGCATTGTGGGAAATACTTAGGAAAAGTGTTTTAGGCAGTGCAAAGATAAAGCAATCAGCCTGGTGGTCCAAAGAGGTAAAACAAGAATGCATATGAATATTATAAAAAATTATAGGATGGTCGCGAAAGATACAGTTTTAAAAACCAAACAAAAGTCATAGGAGAAATTTGGATATAAAATAGAAAGTAATTTTGCAGGAAATCAAAAATTATTTTACGGTGCTAAAAATGATGAAATGAATAAGTGAAAGAAAAATACAAACGAGATTATCTATATTAGAAATAAAAATAAAGAACTGCTGATCAACGACGAGAAAATAATACAAATATTCAAAGAACACTTCGAGGAATTGTTGGAATTTAAATGAGAAGGTGGAGAAAAGTTTAAGGAGAGTAATATAGAAATAAACAATGAAATTATGAGCCCCGAACCTATATAGATGGATGAATTGGAGAGAGCAATTCGGAGGGCAAAGATGGGGAAAGCGCCAGGACATGACGAAATAACTAATGAAATGATAATTAGTGAATACAATACTGGGAGGAAATAAAATACCAGATGACCGGCCATTAGCGGTAATACTTCCGATATTCAAGAAGAGGGACACGAGATTGTACAAAAATTGGAGGCATATCCTTACTGAGTTCAACCGAAAAGATAAATGAAAGCATAATAACGGAAAGCTTAAAAGCAAAGATCGAGAAAGACTTGGATGAGAGACAGAACGAATTTAGGCCTGGCAGAGGAGTAAACGATGCAATATTTGTATTACAACAATTAATTGAGGGAACAATAGAGACAGACGAAACCATATACCTGTATTTTATAGATATTTCAAGGGCATTCGACTCGAATAGAAGGCAGATTTGGACAATACTGAATAAATATAATGTAAATAAGGAAATAATTAGAAGTATCTCAAATATGTACTCGAAAACTACCAACTATGTCCGAACAAAAAATAGATTACCCCAAAGGTTTACAACTGCATCTGGAGTGAGACAGGGATGAACATTAAGTCTCTAACTGTTTAACATAGTAATGGACGCGATAATTAACAAGTGTAACAAAAGAATAAAGAAAACAACATGGAGTTATATCAATCTAGAAAGGGTAGAAATTAATCATTTGGCTTTTTCGGATGGCAGTACTGCTTGCGACAAGAGAAAAAGACCTTACAGTATAACTTAAATGTATGGTACGAGGAGCTGGGCAAAAGTCAACTAGCCATAAACTGAAGTAAAACAAAAATAATGGTGGTATCGAGAAAACACAAGAACATAGGAACTAGATTAAAAAACACAGAGCTGGAACAAGTTAAACAATTTAAATACTTAGGAATAACCACAACGGAAAATAGAAAGATAGAAATAGAAATAGAAGAAAGATTAAAAGCCAACACCAGATTATATCATTCGCTAATTAAGAAAGTATTTAACAAGAGAGAAATGAAAACAGAGATTGCATCCCAACTTTGACATATGGCTCCGAAATGTGGAAGCTAAATGAACATCAGAGAGGAAGAATACAGGCCTATGAGATGACAGTACTGAGAAGAATTATAGAACTAACTCTGAGGCATCGAGTATCAACCAAGGAAATTAGGAGGAGATGGGGGTAAAATCTGTAGAAGAAAGGTTAAGGAAAATTCCACTGCAATGGTTTGGATATGTACACAGAATGCCTTGTACGAGACTGACCAAGAGAGTGTGGAATGGGGAAACTGTAAGGAACACGAGGGGTAGACCACGAAAGAAATGGCACGATAAGATTGACAAGTATCTTAGAGAATCAGAGATTGGACTGGAGACAGGCGATTAAGAAACCTTACACTAGTAACCCCCGGTAAGTGAATATAGATCATGATGATGATGAGCTGGAGGATTGGAGGATTGGAGAATATGTGGTTCCAATAGGATGGCGCTACACCCCTCATTCTGCTAATAAAACAATTGATTTATTAAGAGAAAAATTTCCTGGACAAGTTATTGCAAGAAACGGCGCTGTTAATTAGCCACCAAGATTATTTGATTTGAAACCGTTGGACAATATTCTCTGACATTACGTGAAAAGCCAAGTCTATGAAGACAATCCACAATCGATTGTAAAACTAAAGGATGAAATTATTTGAGTCATTGGTGAGATAGATCTAATCTAAAATCTAAAATTTTAGAATAATCGTCTGTGGAACTGCAAGAGGTGATCATTTGGCAGATATTGTATTTCGTGTTTAAATGTCATATACTATGCTTCAATTACCAATAAAAAGTTTATTGAAATCAATGCAAATTCTTGTGTTTAATCAAGAGTTAAAAAAACCGCCCAATTTGAAAGACCCTTTACAACAATCAAGCAGCTAGGATAAGTGTGGAAGCAGAATATACAAAAGACATACACATAACACTAGGAATAAGATCGGGATGTATCCTCTCATCGACACTTTTCATTATATATTCAGAGGTCATAGTTCAAGAATCATTTCGAGGAGAAACGCCCAGCGTGGTAGTAAATGGAGTTTCTGCAAAACTAAAGACTCCTTTTGCAGGGATAGATGAAGGGTTTTAGATCACGCAGTAGACATCCAAAAAGTTAAAGTAGTGATGAACAAAAGCAAACAACTATTGGCCTTCGGAGATGACGTGAATATTATAGCTAGAAATAAAGGAGACATTAGACAGGCATTTCTTGTACTTGAAGAGGGTGCAAGACAGATGGTGTTGCAAATTAATATACAAAAAGCACAATACATGCATTCAGGGGTACGTACTGGTAGACTAGGCCCACTTCGGAATCTAACCATTCAAAACAATATTGAATCCGTAAATGAGTTTGTGTACCTAAGCTCTCAAGTCACAAATAACAACGATATCAACGCTAAAATAAAGAGAAGAGCATTTCTAGTAAACAAAATCTACCTCGAGATCATCAAGTATTTAACATCGGATATTGTGTCAGAAACCAACAAATGTAAATTATATAGAATACTGATTAGATCTATGCTAACTTCGGAAACCTGGGTAGTGGCACAAAACGTTGAATAACTGTTATGCACATTCGAGAGAGAGATGCTCAGACATAATTACGAAGGAATCCAGGAGAACGGGATTAATGAAGAACAAGGAATCGCCCGTCAGTCACGCTACTTCGAAACTGGGTAAAGCCGAAAGCCTTCCAAGAGCTTGTCAACGTTGGTCACTCCCCAATCGGTAGGCTTCTGGAGAGGGACTTATGGTTAAGCACAAAATCAAGGCTTGATAGAACCGGAACCCACGTTAAGCTGTAGGCCCAGTCGCTTGAAAAATGAATACAAGACGGTCCATATAAACGATTACCGAGGAATCAATTTTAAAAAATGATTAACGAAGCCAGAGATACACTGAAATCCTGTACCAGCCTTATTGTATGTGCCAAAAGTGCCAAGATACTCTACCTAAAATTCATAAACCAGGAGAAACCAGGCAAAATAGTTAACAAAGTAATTTGAAAATCTACCAAATCAACTACCTTCCTGTTCTGTGATAAACTCAACAAAATTCATAAAGTTAAAAACACACATCTACAGGAATATGAGTTCTTGGTTTCCTTTGACGAATCATCGTTGTTTCCGAGCGTCCCGATTCCACATACCTTAGTAATGTCTGAATGATTGTGGCGTGTATATATAATTTTTTCCATATTTGAGTTTTTCGCCACTATCTAAAACTCAAAAAATATCAAATATACCTGTTCTTATGTAAAGAAAGAATC
Organism: Cosmopolites sordidus; assembly: GCA_031761425.1. NCBI lineage: Eukaryota > Metazoa > Arthropoda > Insecta > Coleoptera > Curculionidae > Cosmopolites > Cosmopolites sordidus. The sequence continues at coordinate 161,923 of JARFXV010002181.1, read as the reverse complement.
ACTGGGTAAAAACAAAAAACCAAAAGGAGACAAATTTCTCAGTGATTCTTTTTTGTAATAAATTTGCCTGACAAACAAAATTTTAAAGATATAAAAATTTTATAAAAAATTTAACAAACTTTTAACGTTAATGTTTCGGAGGGGGGAGATTACACCCCGTTTTCAAAACTAAACTAAAAAATAAAGTATATTAATTTGTAATATATAAAGTAACGAGTGAAAGTAAATATACTTTTTTGTGTATGTCAACGATACTTATATTGACAACAATAGATTTTCATGACAGTGACATACAACCAAAAAATATATATAGGTAATGTTTACTGTGTGATTGTTTATTGTACTGATTGGGTATTCAAATATTTAAATGTGTTTAATTGTATTCTTTAGAATCGGGAACCATATTGAATTTAAATCTACCGAAGGCATAGCAATAGTTATTTTTATTTAAATTAATTATAGCGGTTTCTTTTAATCTTCTGTATTTTGTTACCGACTCTTTTAATACTTTAAATTTTTTTTTTAATAATTCCAAAACGGTATTAAAAGAATCTGTAACAAAATACAAAAGATTAAAAGAAACCGCTATAATTAATTTAAATAAATATAACTGTATTGCTATGCCTTCGGCAGATTTAAATTCAATATGGTTCCCGATTCTTAAGAATACAATTAAACACATTTAAATATTTGAAAACACAATCAGTACAATAAACAATCACACAGTAAACATTACCTATATATATATATATATATATATATATATATATATATATATATATATATATATATATATATATATATATATATATATATATATATATATATATATATATATATATCTAGTAGTAGTAGTATATTTAGTAGTAAGTAGAATGTCACTGTCATGAAAATCTATTGTTGTCAATAAAAGTATCGTTGACATACACAAAAAAATATATTTACTTTCACTCGTTTCTTTATATATTACAAATGAATATAATTTATTTTTTAGTTTAGTTTTGAAAGCGGGGGAGAGTACCCTCCGAAACGTTGCCATTAAAAGTTTGTAAAACTTTTTATAACATTTTTATATCTTTAAAATTTTGTTTGTTATGCAAATTTATTACAAAAAAGAATCACTGTCTCCGTTTGGTTTTTTGTTTTTACCCAGTGATTCTTTCTTTACATAAGAACAGGTATTTTTGATATTTTTTGAGTTTTAGATAGTGGCGAAAAACCCAAATAAAGGAAAAAAATAAATCCACATACCTTGCAATACCTAAGGACGTTACTCCAGTTAAACGGTTTTAATAACAAGATTGTTTCTGAGTAGATCTCCTTACTAAGATTATGAATGAAGCAAAATTGTTTTCAGCTTAATAACAGGTTTTACGAACAACAAGGAGGAACGGCAATGGTTCATTTTCTGTCACCGTTCTTAGCCAACTTATTGATGAGTAAATATGAAACCAAGGCGAAAGATGAATTCACTTACTTTTCGAAGGTATGGTTAAGATATGTGGATAACGTTTTTGCGATTTTGGATTCAAAAAATGAAAACTTAGATGACTTTATGAAGAACTTAAATAGTAAATCCCAAAACATAGTATTCACGCATGAACAGGAAAACAACGATAGCTTACCATATCTGGACGTTTTAACCAGTAGAAACAATCAAAATAGGTTAGTTTTTGATATTTTTAGAAAAAACACCACTAGTTCGAGATACATTCCTAACCATTCGTATCATAGCTTCCAAAATAAGATGGCTAGTTTAAATTTTATGATAAATAGATTAATCAATTTTCCTTTAAACAAGGATAATTATAACAAAGAATTAACATTAATCAGGGAGGTATCCGAAGTGAACGGTTATATAAGAACATTGTCGATAAATTAATTGGAAAGTTTAGAAAATTATTTGAAAGTATCTTCGAATTTTAAAAAGGATCAGAACAAAAATAAATTCATGGTAATACCGTTTGATGTTCAATTAACACGAGGGTTAGACAAAATTATGAAAAAAGTGGACATTAAGGTTGTGTACAAACTATATAATAAATTAAGAGAAGTCCTGGGTAATCCAAAGGATAAAGTAGATCACCATGGAAAGTCGGGATCTACGAAATTAGATGTCAAGATTGTGATCGAAGGTATATTAGGCAAACAAAAAGATCCATATTAACGAGATATAAAGAACACATTCTCCACATTAGATAAGGGAGAAATGAAAAATCTTGTGTTGCCCAAAATGCAATCGAACATGACCACAATATAGATGTTAGTAATTTAAGACTGGTTGAAAGTGTAAATAACAATAGGGCTTTGGATGTATATGAAAGCATTCAAATAGAAAAATGTAAGAAAATCATAAACCGGGATAAAGGACCTCTTCCGTTCAGTCACCTTTTTCAGTTATTATTGTAAGGCTCAGTAAACTTCACAGTTCATGATTTTTACGCGCTTCATTAGGTAGGGTTATCGTATAAATAGAACATAGTTTAGTTTTAGAATTAGATTAAATCATCTCCTAATGATGCTAACATGGCTAGCGAAACGTGCGTCAAGAAGTTTAAAAAAGTGATTTGGTGTTTAGTGACAATGTTTCTTCGAGTTTAGTGTTTCACACCGGAGGTTCCAACAGAAGAATTGATTGTCAAAAGCAAAACGGAAATGTAATCAGCTTTGTGATCACACCGCCATCTATCGCAAAAATGTCTGACTTTTCACTCCATCCTCATGTTATACATTATCGTGATTAAACTTATAATTATTTTAGAGCTGTGGCATTGCTGATGCTCTGTATGAAAGCAAATGGTACGAATTAGATGAAGCCACGAAGCAATGGATTCGATTTTTCATGAGGCAGACACAGAAGCCTCTGTTACTCACCGTTGGACCCTTTAATCCCCTTACCACTGAAACTGCTATGAAGGTTTGACTGTTTCATGCAAGTGTATAAAGCAAAAGGTTTTCATTTTTTTTTTCATTCCAGATTATAAACAGTGCATATTCTTTCATCACACTAATGACCAATCTGCAATAAACAGAGCCAAAAGTTACCTAGTAATACCAATAAAGCAATAATAGTATAATATCAGTAAAGTATATCTGAATATAGTAAACTGTCTAGTAGTAAAGTTATTAAGCAGAAACAAAACATTCTCGTTATTTGACACCACCCTGAAGAAACATCGACAACGATCAACAAGATTTTTAACTGGTTTGCAGAATTTTAAAATGAGACACACAAGTTTCGATGACAAATTTCACAGCACTCGTCCATCAAGAAATGATAATACAGACTGTCCCAATAGTGCGATATCGATTAATATCTTGATAACAGTACAATTCTTTTTTCTTTTTTTTTTGGGTTTTTTGCCACGATTTAAAACAAAAAATATCAAAAATACCTGTTCTTATTTAAAGAAAGAATCACTGGGTAAAAACAAAAAACCAAACAAAGACAAATTTCTCAGTGATTCTTTTCGGTAATAAATTTGCCTAACAAACAAAATTTTAAAGATATAAAAATGTTCTAAAATAAATACAAACTTAACGTTAACGTTTCGGGGGGTCTTCTCCCCTCCCCCCTTTTTTTCAAAACGAATCTAAAAAATAAATTATAATAATTTCTATATATAAAACAAAGATATAAAGTAAATATATTTTTTATGTATGTCAACGATACTTACATTGACAATAACAGTTTTTAATGACAGTGACATACTACCAAAAAATTAGTGAGTTTACTGTGTGATTGTTTACTGTAGTACTTAAATGTTTTTAATTGTTGTTGTTAATGTATTTAATTAATTAAAAACAAAAATGTAAAAATCTCGGAAATTATGACAGATAGGTAAAAAACATTACATGTTCCATTTAAAACAAAACTGAGATATGATGTTTCGGTTTTTGTTTCAACTCAGTTACCCTAGAGTCCCTATATAACGCAGACAAATTTTGTTTCCAATAAAAGTTAAGTCATAGTTTCACTAATATGCCTACCAAAAATTATACTCCTACATACAAAATAAATGATATATGAGACTGTAAAATAGATTCTGCAACTCCGATATTTTTTACAAATAAACAGGTTTCACGAAATATGTTTAGAATTAAAAGCAGAATGCAAATATGGTTGAACATATAGGGTGTTACGACAAGAAAAAACAAAACTATATCCCGCCACGATTTTGTGAGACACCCTGCATAAACAAAATTATATATTATATATTATATACTTAAACTTTTTTCTCTATCTGCAGCCATTATCAAGATATCAACCGATATCGCACTATTGGGACACCCTGTATATTGGGTTGATAAAAATTCTTCCAGTTTCTTTTTTTTGAGAAAAATTACAGATATTTTAAAACACAACCAAATAACACAATTTTTCCCCAAATACTGAAATTCCTTATGTCAAACATTAAAACTTTCCATGTGTGAAAATCACCGTTCGGTTTTGCAATGCAATACAATCTAGCGCAGAAAATGGGGCGAACTTTTGCATCAAACCATTAGTTTGTATCGGGCAGTAAAAGGTAAGTTTCATAACAATGCAAAAAAATATGAAAAGTTTTATTTGCAATTTTTTATTTTAGATACATCATATTTCATGCTGGCAATGAAGATGGATATATTGAGGGTGCAGAGACCATAGTTCCTTAAAAACAGAGCTTATTAATTAACATGGTGGAACATCAGGAACATTTCTTTAAATTATTTGAAAATTAATTATTAAAAAACTTAAATGAGCTATCCTTATTTTATAATGCCCCTTATCCATGTTATTAACCAAAAATACTAAACATCTTATTTGCTAAAGCTGCCATTCAAGAGACTAATAATAATAATATATTTTCAATCGAAATGTTTAAAACTTAGCTTTTAAGAATTGTAGCAGAGTACGTACCACATGCAGATTTTTTAATATGATATATTTCCTATGTGGATATTTTTCAGAAATAAACCAGCATAGAAATATTTAATAGACAACATAGTACAACAATATGGATACAAAGGTTTACATATTCTTCATTCCACTGAATTTTCAACCCAATTGAACTTATATGGGAAATTGTAAAAAAATACTATCACAAACTCATGGGTAGAGATGGTAATAGACAAGACTGTAGAACCATGTGGTATTAGGCACTTGTGGATCATTCTGAGATATGGAAGAATATGATAAGCGCACAGAAAATGAAATAATAAAATGATGACAGAAAACATATACTTGATTGAAAAAGAAGTTATTCCTTTAATTGACAGCGGAGAGTCCAGCCAGTACATTTCAGCCCCCATTAATGAAAATATAAGTGCATGCAGATATTTTATTATTTTTCTGTTTTGTACTAACATATTATATATCAATAAATGTCATTGGTAATTATATAACCCTTTTATTTTAATAACCATACAAATATTTAAAAATGTGGATGATTTGTGAACGAAGCATTTTTGAAATGTATTAAATCTATCTAGAGGTAGTAAATCGACGATACTTTCAACATGTATTATAATTTTTTTTTAGTTACATAGTAATTGGCGTTTATTTTAAAGTTTTTTTATTACTATTAAAGTTTAAATTGAAAAAGTAATTCGCTAAAGTAAGGTTATAATGTTTAATCACAATCTCGCAAAAGGGCAATCTAAATGTTGACCACGTGCTTAATGATGTGCATCGGACTGTATTTTGTATAAACAATAAATTTTTATTTTTCAATAAATTCACTGAAGAATTTCTGACAATCCAAATTGAATTAATAAAAGTTTGATGGGTTTAATTTTTTTTGTTCAGTTTGGATTGACGGAAAAATATTAATAGAATTATACGTTTTCTTTATTTTCATATACGCGCCTATATTTAAATAATGCTACATTTTATTAACACTAATCCGTTCATATTTATATATTCACCGTAAATACATGACAAAGAAAGGTAAACAATAACATTTTTTTACTTTGACACGGACAATAAAAACGTGAGGCAAAGGCCATCAACACAAAAAGAAGAGCACTAGCGTCTGTGCCTTCATACCTGCCCAATATAGCGATTCTAATCTTCGGCAACGCCATATTTGTTAATAAAATAACCGATAAAGAAAAATCAAGCAGCAACGATTATTAAAAATTACGCCTAAGTACTTACTCGTTTGGGGCCTAAGCGATACACAACACAACGAAAACAAAAAACGAAAATTTTTACTTGAGAATAATCGAGAAAAATTGCGAGCTGACGAATAAATCATCTTCCGGGACGACCTTCAATTCGCAATTGAGAATCAAAGACACTGGCAAAGTTAGCTTTGCCTTAAACGAATCTGCCCGAGACCGGATATTTCAAGCTACGAACGTTACCGATTCTTGAAAAACATTGTCCATGGCCTTTTTTTTATGTCAAAACATAAAACATAAAAAAATGTCAAAACATAAAAAAACCCTCGATACTTGATATCAATAAATGTAATATTTTAAAATGTAAATGTTAAACTGCATTTTGAAGAAGGGCCACAATATATAGAAAGCTATAAAGTATAAATAAGTTCAAGTTCAAAAAAGTTGAACAAAGTATAAATAGTTGCAAGTTTTTGGAAACAATTAGGATATTAATTTTATTTCAGGTTAAAACGCTCGTTCTTTCTTTTTAATACATAGTAAAAGAATTCAGCCCATTATTGATTTAAGCTTTTAAATTGTTGACTTTTATAAAAGTCACATAAAAATACTTATCAGAGACATTTTGATTAAAATGTTTCACTTCAAAATTAAACTACAGAACATTTAAATATGTACCTTCGCCATTTTGTCATGAATGGTATATCAAGAAAAACGACATTTTAATGCTTGGTACTGATGCCAACGTCTGTTACCCAGAGGCGCCTGAGCTAAAAATGGTTAAACACTAGTTTTATAAATGAATGGCCCACCCTCTCATCACACTACACAGTGGAAAATTCAAAATCGGTTTCTTAAGTTATGACAACTGTAGTTTGATAAAAAATTGAAGTATTGTGCATGATGAATCAATTTATTTGCTTTGTTAAAATTACTCAACAACAACTTAAAACATTTTACTCAGCGTCTTTGAAATAGGAACTATTAAAATATATTTTCAATAGCACGTTTGAATACACTTAATACAAATAGGAGCACTAGTGGCAGAAATTTCTAGATGATTGTATCATCCTAGTTCTTTCTTAAATTACCTTCAATGCTTTAACAACTAATATTAATTCGAGAGTTAACAGTTGACAAATCCTTGATAGAAAGGGTTCGGTATGTTATGCAGTGGCTGATAAGTAAATGGAAAAATCAAAATCATTCATTTCAAAGTGGTTGGGAATATGTCAGATTGATCACATCATGATTTCAAGAAGATGGAGAACTTCTCTATTGGATGTGTGAAACATAAAAGGTGCAGACATTTTTAGCACCCATCACCAACGGGTTGCATACAAATGGAACTTGTCACAAACACCTGCAAACCAAATCCCAAAAGGGAAAGATACAACATCAGAAAATTAGTCACAACGCAAGGAATAGGAAGTTACAAACAAACGTTGACAAACAATATTCAGTTACTACCGGAAAATAAAAATTAGGATATAGTTCTTAATATGTTAAAAGAAACTGCAGAAACCAGAGTGGGAAAGGTGAATAATCAGCGAAAGGAATCGATAATCGACGAAACGGGGGATCTTATTCGGGGCAGACGAGAGAAGGGAAAAATAATGCAAAGTACAGAACGGAGACTTGAAATGCACGTTATGATAAAAGAGTATGGGCTAAACAAATGGCTTAAGAAGCACAAACGGCAATACCCGACACCTTTATCAAATAACCAAGAAACTGTACTTAATAACCCTTGAATTCTATTTGCAACAGATTGTCGTTGTTTCATAAGACATTGGACCCTTAATAATATTTGCATATATACATATATATATATATATATATATATATATATATATATATATATATATATATATATATATATATATATATATATATATCTGGCTGCCAACTAACTCTAATACATGACCAGCTAGAGATTTCCCAAATAAGAGAAGGTATTTTTTAGAGCGGAAAACTTTTATAGTCGAAGTGTGGGACTCTCCTGGTAAGGTCTACCCTTACCACTAGAAAACCACTATATACCACAACATATCCTGGAACCACTGTCAGCCTACCATCAGTCTTCAATGCCTGTAATAAATTTCTAACCTATGTATAAACATACCTTATCAAATAAATATATTCCATCAATAGATGAAATGTACCAAAATCCTGACAAACACTAAATATTTTAACTGTTTTGTTTTCTTTAGAATAGAAATATACCATTTTCTTTACTTTTTGTTTGGATAGTAGGTTTGATTCCATAGAAAACTGCTTTGCCAATCCTAAATTTAACTAGTTTATGTTCATCCAACTGTTCACACAAATTTCTGTACTCTTCTGTAGTCTTCATATACGAATAGCTACGATTATTTTATTATTGTCAAATTTTTGAATATTATTATTCATATCCTACAAAATAGATAGATATAGACGATCCTATAGGGCTTTCTCATTGTTACTACCCTTGGTTGTGTTGCTACATACTATTCATAATATTCCTTCTAATATTCCTATCATAATATTCTTTCTTATAAATTTCGAACGTCTTTTCAGAAAGAGCGCGAAAGAAAATTTCGATATAACCGAATTGCTCCGAGCCAAACCGATATTAGCCTTCGATACAATTGTGAGGTCACAATTGTTGTGGTATTTTTTTCGTGAATTGTCGGCGGCTCATCGGTACTAGGTCTAAAAAATTATTTTCAATTTGTTATAACTTTTTAATTATAAAGAAAAAATAAAAATAGTTTTGTTATAAAACCTATATATGATTTTTCCATTTTTTTACAAGAAGAATTGTTCGAAAGCCCAATCTTATCAATCAATAATACATTTATCCCTGTGTTGTTTACACGAGACTCCGATTCTTTCCAAACGGCTTTTCGGGAGGGCGTGAAAGTAAATTTCGGTATAACTTCTGAATTGTTCCGAGCTGACCCGATATTGCCTTACTTTTAATACTTCCTCAACTTGCCTAACCGAAGGGTAATTAAAGCGAATCTCAACGTAAACATTGAAATACCACAGAAATTGGTAATATATTAATGAAAATTACTAATCCGACACAGATTTTTGTTTACAAGCGTTAAAAAAAAACTAATGGAAAAATCCCCTCGCGCACCCTAATAGAACTGATTTCTATTTAAGAGTACATACAGGTTAATAAATAAAAACACACTGTATCTTTGGAAAGTACATATATTTTTCTTTTTCCTCAATATCGAAAAGTTTATAACAACACACTATTGCATAATACTAACAACAAATTCATAAAATGAACAAACAAGGAAATAAAAAATGAACTGAAACATGTTTTACAAAATAAGCTCTGCGAAACAAACATAGTGACTTTGGTGCGTTAAAGACTAACATATATTTATGAAGATCACAAAATATTCATCGGACTGGCAAAGACACCATCCAGGAAAAACTTAACAAGGAAAACTTTTTACAACTTTCAATATATTTTTTTTTTATCAGGCGTAAAGAAAAGCGAGAACAAAGATTGTGCTAATTTTTGTTTGGGCTGGTTAGATTAAAGGCACTATCATTGCCTTTAGGCCCCAGAAACAATTTAAAAAACCACATATCAACACCACCCCGAAACTCCTTTAAAGCAATCACAGTTAAGAAAATGTTTTGAAACTATCGAGAAAAACTTTTTGTTATACGAGGGGGGCCTAATAAGTACCCACTAATAGAATTTTATTCAATACTTATTAAGGCTCAAATATTATTGTAATGATTTTATAATCAATTAATTTTTATTATGGATTCCCGTCCTTTTCCCACTCCTATCCATTTAACTGAAAAAAAAACAAGAAACTTAAACGAAAAGATTTTTTATTGAGTATGTTGACTTACTCGGGACACCTACATATTCCTCGATCTTATTTATGTAATTTTTGGCATTTTCCGGTAAATCTCCAAAGTCTCTGGCATCTTCTGTGCTCGTTTGCCAGCCAGGCATTGTTAAATACTCGCACTAAAATAAAACATGTATAACCATTACCTCTACTGAAATTTGTCCATGAAACAACAAATAAGTTATTTCAAATCGGTCAATATGTAAAGGTTTTTCCAATAACAATGTCAGAACTTTAAAATCTCAAATCTGCACCTTTTTTTGCTGTGCTTGTAGCTCATGGATCGTTTGGAGATTATTCCCATCAACTTTTTCTATAACATACCCCCCAAAGAAATGAGTTTAACGGTCTCAAAACACAGGTGCAGTGCAGAATAAAAGGTGTACAAATAAGTTTCCGACGTTTGACAAAAGATGGCCCCACTAGAAGGTGGTGTGAAATGGTCAGATGTAAAACGCAATATGGTAAGTTTGGTCATCTGGTAACAACATAACCTTAAAGTATTAGTGACTGCGTATCAGCATCACGTAATTTTTGTCGTGCAAAAATGTCAAGTTTTGTACCAAATAAGCGTCATTTGCGGAAACTTTTGATTTACTTCTTTAATTTGAGGAAATCTGCAGCTGAGGGACATTGATTGCTTGCAGTGGCACATGGTGAGGCTTTAAGTGAGAGGAGTTGTCGTGAGTGTTTTCAAAAGTTTAAAAACGGTGAGTTTAATGTGGAAGGCAAAGAACGCAGTGGAAGACCGAAAGTGTACGAAGACCCGGAATTGGAAGTATTACCGGAGGAAGATTAATCCCAAACGCAAAAAGAACTTGCACTTAGATTAGAAGTGACTCAGCAAGCAATTTCACATTTATTACCATTGGGAATGCTTCAAACACAAGGAAATTGGATTCCATGTGAATTGAAGTCGAGAGACGTTGAACGCCGATTTTGTATGAGTGAAATGCTGCTTGTCCACCATAAAACAAAGGGTTTTTTGCATCGTATAGTCAATGGTGACGAAAAATGGACCCACTACAATAACCCAAAAAAGCGAAAATCATGGAGACCACCTGGCCATGCTTCAAGATCGACAGCCAGACCGAATATTCACAAAAAAGCACTCTTGCTAGGTATTTGGTGGGATCAGCTTGGTGTCGTGTATTATGAGTTGTGTATCATGTATTATGAGACTGAGCCGAGCACTCAAGGAAAAACGCGCCCATTGCTACTCCAGACACGACAAAATTATTCTCCTACATGATAATACTCGTTGCGGCGCCGGTCAAAACCTTTTTGGATACACTTAATTGGGGAATCCTACCCCCAGACACTAGATCATCAGACATTGCCAATTCCGATTATCACTTGTTCCGGTCGATGGTACATGGTCTGTCTGAGCAGTGCTGTGCAGTGTGATTCATGGATAGCCTCAAAAGATGAAGAGTTCTTCCGACGTGGTATCCGAATGCCGCCAGAAAGATGGGAAAAAGGAGTGGTTAATGATGAGCAATACTTTGAATAAAACGTAATGTACCTACCGTTCTTGCACAATAAATTCTTAATTTTTGATAGAAAACGGCGGAAACTTATTTGTACCTTTTAGTTCTCAAAAATGTACTATATTAGGTATCAAAAAAGAACTTAAACAAAGGGTTGTTCAATAAGATGGTCAGAACATTAAAATGATGCCTACAAATGATAGCCGTAAGTCATAATCCGGTAATTTTTATTTTATATCCATAGTATTTTAAAAATAATGTAGTTCAAATGTCTCCCTAAGCTTCGTCTGTTGAGATGCATGCCATTTTCGATTACTCTTTTACACATATCACGTGGTATATTTTCAACGGTGACCTGAATGTTTCGTTAAAGGTCAAGAATGGTTCGGGGTATATTTCTGTAAACCAGAGATTTATCATAACTCCAGAAAAATAACTCACACCATATCGCGAAATAAAACTTACTTAAAACGAAATAATTTTTCTTGCAATAAATGGATTGTCTGGCGAGATGTGAGGCAAATTTCGTCTTGTTGAAAAAAAACATTGTTTATATCGACATTTAGCAGTTCTATACCATTCACCTTTAACAGTGACACGATTTTCGTCATCGTTTGTGAAAAAATAAGGTCCAATCACTCCTTCAGCCCAAAAACCACACCAAACAGTGACTTTCTGGAAGGGAATCTGAATTCAGGAAATTCCTGAATCACTTGAAGTTTTTCATGAGCCCAAATCCTACAATTGTTTGTTCACAAACCCATTAAGCCAAAAGTGAGCATTATCGGACAAGATTGTTCCCCAAAGTGGTAGTGGCCTTCCAATTGCTCCAGAGTCCAATGCGTGCATCGTATACATTTCCATAATGAATTGACATTATATACTGAACAGAGCTATGGGTGACATTTACACATAAAACAGTATTGCTGCTATCACGAGAAAGATAACACATAATAGGTCTTTAGCAACCCCTTGCTAGTTTCCGATATACGGTAGTTCTTCAGCAACTCTTCTTACATTATCCTGCCTCATGTCTTTGTCTACCATCTGCCTATCTCATCTGTTACCTCTTATTGACTTCTCCATGATTTTCCCTGCTATTCGGACTTCTGGCAGACTCACTACAGCTTTTTGTATAATTGCTTGAGATCGAAGTTATACCTGATCTTCCAAATTCCATTGCCATTCACAGAACCAAAAATTCATCTGTGTACTCGGCTTTCAAATACTGAAACCATCTTTTCTGTTTTCTTTGTGGGGGAAGAGAGGGTCATATAGGTAGGAGACCAAAATTTTGGCAAGGAATAAAAAAGAATTGGGGAAAAAATTATAGATAGACCAGATAAGGTAGATAACACCAAAAGTACACTTAACAGTAAAGAAGAAACAAATTTGATGATCATGATTTAACATAATAGGTGTTTCGATTGATAATGTCGATTTTTTCGTAAAATTTGAGCGTTTATTTCCATAACAAAATAAATTACCTTAATAGTATTGGCCAACATTAGTTATTACTTTTTCCCATCTTTCTGTCAAAGAGTGGATTCCGCGCCAAAAGCACTTTTGATTTTTTGGGCCCAACCATTTATCACGCCAATTTTTCACTTCTTCTTAAAAATGTAAGTGTTGTTCTGAAAGTCCGTGCTGCGTCGAATGAAATAAGTAGAGCTGAGTCCAGTAGATACGGCGGGTAGTATAGGACCTCCCATTTAACGTTTTGCAAATAGTTTTTTTATTATTATCACGTTGAAAAATGACTTTATCGGGTTTTTGGTCGCATTCTAGTTATTGTTCCTTCAATGCTTGGCGCAATTTTATCAATTGTTGATGGTATCGATCGCCAGTAATTGTTTCACCAGGTTTCAGTAGTTCGTAATACACAGCTCCCCTACTATCCCACCAAATACACAGCAAAGCGTTCTTTCCAGTATATTGCGCACTGATTGTGATGTTGAATGTTGGCCTGGGTCTACCTATACTTTTTTGCACTTTGGATTGTCAAAATTTCACAAGTGGTTTTTCGCCTATCAATATATCTTTCCTTCAATTCATATGGAACCCACTTTCTTTCCTTCTGGATCTTTCCCAAAGCATGTAGACATTCGGAAATGGTGGATTGGGTAACATTCAATGCGTCTGCCAATTGTTTTAACAGATAAGTTGAGTCTTCGTGCAATAATGCTTGGAAATCTGCATCTTCAAACTGCAGGACAGTGTAGTAAAATTTGAAAATACATCCCACAGACTAGTCCAATGCGTCATTCAGCTGAATAAAAAGTTTAGGCTTCAAATCGTCCAAGCTTATGCACCAACTATAAGCCATCGGGATGAGGAAATTGAGGAATGTTATGATGATGTGGCCCAGCTTTTATACAAAGAGAAATGTAGGAACAAAATTCTGATGGGTGATTTTAATGCCAGAATTGGAACAACAAGAACTGACGAAAATGCAACTGGCCCATATAGAACTGATGAGCGAGACAATAGAGGTGACAGATTGGTTGATTTTGCTGAAAGACAAGAACTATATATTATGAATTCATTCTATAAGAAAAATATCAGCAAAAAATGGACATGGAAAAGTCCATTTGGGCTCACAAGCGAAATTGACTACATCATGACCAACGATAAAACAATATTTACCAATTGTACTGTCCTTAACAGTTTTAATGTTGGAAGTGACCACCGAATGGTACGAGCAAGGGTTCGGATTGACTGTCGAAAAGAGCGCGAAAGAATGGTAAGATCAAAGAAGGGCAAGGTGGATTCTGGAAAACTGCTGGAGAAAGGAAGCGATTTTGAGATTGCTTTGTCAAACCGGTTTGCTGCGTTACAAGATCCAGAGGAGGTGGAAATATCAGTTCAATATGAAGAAATCGCCAACAATGTACTTCAAACCGCTGCTTCAATAGCACCAGAAGAAAAATGTCCCAAGAAAACAAAAATCTCCAGTGAGACCACTGATTTAATGACAAAACTGCGAGCAATGAGAAATGCAGCTATTCCTTTTGGCAGGGTCGAGTATACTGAGCTCTGCAAAACTATAAGAAAACGTATCAGAGAGGACAAGCGCCGATTCAATATGCAGCTAGTACAAAAAAACCCTAGAAGAAAACAAAGGAATTAACAAAGCTAAACAGAAGCTGAGAAACAAAAGAACGCAAATATATGCTTTAAAGCGTGAGAACAGTGTGCCGGGGGCGTACCCAAATGTTAAAGATTGTCAAATGTAAAGATTGTTAAAGATTGAAGCAAATTTTATTCCCAGTTATATGAAGATCAGAACCAATCAAAGAGAACAATACCCACGGAAGAACAAATGCCAGATATCCTAGTGAAGGAAGTAACAAATGCTATAGAATGGATGAAAAACGGTAAGGCTCCAGGAAAGGACAGTGTAACTGTCGAAATACTAAAAGCTGGTGGTCAGACGCTACATAAAACACTGGCAAAATTATACTAAAAAGATACTCAAAATGCCTCAAAGAACCCAAAGTACCTGATTTATGGAAAAATGCAGAAGTGATCCTTTTACATAAGAAAGGAGCACAGGAAGATTTAAAGAACTACCGTCCAATAAGCTTCCTATCAGTAATGTACAAAGTTTTCACTAAGATAATTTCTAATAGAATATTAAAAAAACTGAATGACGCACAACCAAGAGAACAAGCAGGATTCGGAAGTGGATTCAGTACAATGGATCACATCCAGGTTGTACAGCAGGTCATAGAAAGGAACAACGAATACACCATGCCACTGTGCTTGGCTTTTATCGACTACGAAAAAGCATTTGATTCCATCTCAAAGCATGCGATAATGGATGCACTGCTTAGCCAAGGTGTAGAGATAGCCTATGTAAACCTATTAGAATCCATATATATGATGGAGCTACAGCCACAATTCATCTTGATGGTCTTGAAGTGGGAATTAATGTAGAACGAGGTGTATGGCAGGGTGACGCAATATCGCCTATTCTTTTCTCGGCTGGCCTTGAAGAAGTATTCCGTAAACTGGATTGGGAACAGGATGGTGTAAATATCAATGGTGCAAACTTAGACCATCTTAGATTTGCAGATGATATCGTTCTCCTTTCACAAGACCCAGAGGAGCTGCAAAGACGCATACAAGAACTGCAAAGGTCCGGCGAACCATTTGGCTTGAAAATAAATCTGAAAAAGAGTCAGGTTATGTTCAATAACTTCGCTCAGGACAGAAGAATTTCAGTTTTAGAAACGAATTTGGAGATTGTGGACAGCTTTATTTATACATCTTGGGCAGAGGATTTCAACGGAGGGGAATACCGCCTGGGAGGTGGAACGGCATTTTAAATGTGGCTGGCAGGCTCAACATAGCGTTTAAGAGCTTGTTAACATAGCGTTTAAGAGCGTTATAGCGTTAAGGATTGGGAACAGGATGGTGTAAAGATCAATGGTGCAAACTTAAACCATGTCAGATTTGCAGATGATATTATTCTCATGTCACAAAACCCAGAGGAGCTGCAAAGGCGCATACAAGAACTGCAAAGGCGCATACAAGAACTGCAAAGGGCTGGCGAACCATTTGGCTTTAAAATAAACCTGAAAAAGAGTCAGGTTATGTTCAATAACTTCGCTCAGGACAGAAAAATTTCAGTTTTAGGAAGGGATTTGGAGATTGCGGACAGCTTTTTATATTTTGGGCACAGGATTTCAATGGAGGGGAATACCGCCCCGGGAGGTGGAACGGCGTGTTAAATGTGGCTGGCAGGCATTTGGTAGACTCAACATAGTGTTTAAGAGCAGATTCCCACTTTGCCTGAAAAGAAAAGTCTTCGATCAGTGCGTTCTACCCGTTATGACACACGGAAGTGAAACCTGGACACTCACATCGCAATCAATTGAAAAACTTCGGGTGGCACAGAGAGGAATGAAAAGATGTATGCTTGTCATTACAAGACGAGACAGAAAGTCCTGCGCATGGATCAGGGAACAAACAAAAGTATGTGACATCATTGGAAGAGTAAAGCAATTGAAATGGAGATGGGCAGGTCATATAGCGAGGCAATGGGACGACAGATGGACCAAGGCAATCCTGGAGTGGATACCGCTTGATCGCAAACGTCCGCGAAGAAGACCGAAAGCACGGTGGATTGATGACATCGTTAAGTATATTGGACCCGAGTGGCAGAGGAAAGCCCAGGACCGTGAAAGTTGGGAGCATGCTGAAGAGGCCTTCATCCTGCAGTGGATCGATACAGGCTGATGATGATGATATATACATATATATATATATATATATATATATATATATATATATATATATATATATATATATATATATATATATATATATATATATATATATGTTAATATCCTCCTTAAATGGTTGTGCTTTGGAAGATTGTGCAGTTGTAAAGGACCTGGGAGTGTAGATCGATAGAAAACTGTCATTCAACTATAACATTGATCAAATCATTCACTCAAATTAATATATATAGGAATATAGCAGAATTAACAGCCGAGTTCAAGACACTTTCTCCATAGCACCAACTTCGTCTCTAACGCACAGCTATTTCGTGCATGCCGAGACCATAACAGATATGTCATTAGCGGGAACGCTTCTATGTCCTTGATGGATATTTTTCAGTCCCGCTTACTCAGTATAAATCAGCTTTTGAGAGGGTTCTGAATGCTCGCGCGGTGATTTGGAAATAATGTTCGTAATGATCTTAGAATTAATTTTTAACTTTTCTATTAATATTTTGGTACCTTTGTTCGGTTAAGTTCAAATTATTTTTGTTATATCTATTTGTGTTTTGAACTGTATTTTAATTGGGCAGTAGCCAGTTAGACAATAAAGCATCATTCATTCATTCAATCTCTTAGCAAAATCGACATTATTAACCGAAACGCCTATTAGGTAATATTAACATGATATACTAAATGACTTTTTACGTTCATAGACTTACAACTGCTCTGATTACCCCCATATATGTTTTACTTACTTCAACTTTGGTTAAATCTGAGGCTGTCGATGGCATATAACTGATCTTCTTCCCATTTAATTTATAGGCCACTGCTAATTTGACTAAAAACGCGAAAAAATCATAAATCTGCTTCAAATTTATATTATAAAATACGAACCTTCTTTGAGGGTATCTAAAATGTCCAATTTTGTGATACACAGAGCTGTGTACCCGTTGATTTTATTGGTATATTGGAGTATGAACACGTCCAGCCAACCACATCTCCTTTTCCTTTTTGTGGTCACTCCTATTTCTCCACCTCTTTGTTGCATTAAATCGCCGATGCTCTATGTAAACCAAAAAAGCAAAATGGACGTATTAAAAATAATGTAAGAACCTTTAAATGGCTTCTCTGTAAATTCAAAGAGATTTACAAGATGATTCAATTATCCCCTGATGGTGGCTAACAGGGTTAGCAATTTAGAAGTAAGTGATTTAATGTTTAATCGTAACTCTCTTCAAGTTTAGTGTTCAATCAAACGTTGCAATAGAAGAACTGGCTTTGTTATTTTTTGCGCTCTTACATCTTTTAATTCTGTTGGGAAAGGTCCATCTCCAACTCTGGTAGTGTAAGCTTTTACCACTCCGATGACATCACCAATTTTTAAGGGCGAAATTCCTAAACCCGTACAGACACCACCAACGGTACAGTTTGATGATGTTACATAAGGATAAGTACCTGTCGAAAATATTTCAAAGTTAGATAGTGAAGAAATAGCACTCAGTTCAAAAAGTATCGAGACTAACTGCTATAAGACACAAGCTACCTACTAACTTTTTATCTATTTATTGCTCCTCTTCGTGCTTTGATGTTTTTCTTTGAAGCTCCAGTGGGTCAAAAAAAAGTATTGGTACCCTCTAGTTTTCATTTTTCATCAATTAACTTTTCGTTCGGTATATTTTAGTTTTTAATAAACATTAAACATAAACATTTTGCCATTGTTCGAGGTAACAAATTTTGAGAAATGGAAAATTGGGACGAAAAATTATACAAAACTAAGCTAAGTTACATTTTTTGTAGCCAATACTCGCCCAAGCCACTTCTTCCTCCCATTTGATATATCGATCAAATGTTTTCTTCCTTTCTGAGGTCACGAAAATAAAAGGAAAAACTATCAGGCCCATCCAAGTCGATTTTTCGTCAGAAAGAATTATTTCTTTCCACTGTCTATTCCATGACATGAACTTTTCGCCAAAGGCCATTCGGGCTAATTAGTGGCGAGTATGTAACATACTAGACAAGAAGAGCAATTAAAAGAAGCGGATTAAAAAAACCCGATACTTTTTAATTTGAGTGTTCCATTAAAAATTAATTTATACCAAAGTCGATGTCCAGCATAGCTGCATTAGCACCTTCCACGAGAACCTTCTTTCCTTCTCCGATAGCCTTGTCCAGAAACGACACGGTATCGTACACCAAAGGTTTAATTTTGGCAGCGTACTTCTCATACCTGGTCAGTTCTTCGTCAATGTCCACTTGGAGATTCGGAAACATTCGAGTATACATACCAACTAAAGCTTTAAATCTGGACAATAACACCAACAAAATAATTACATATAAATTAAGTTTATGAAAATTGTTGACGTACTTTTCTCGGAACTTCTCGAAATCTCCCAGGAGATCTCCCACGCGGATGCCATTGCGAGTAGCTTTGGAAGAATAAGTTGGACCGATGCCTTTCTTGGTAGTTCCAAGTCCTTGCCCCTTTTGATTGTTCTCCTGTTCCTGAAGACCGTCAACTGCCTGGTGGAGATCGAAGACCAAATGAGCCCTGCAGGGATAGGTTAAAATAGTATCATTGAGATTATATCGTTCTATTAGGACTACCTATCGGAAATGATGAGACGACTTTCCCAGTTTTTCATACCTTTTTTCTCGTTTTTCTCGATTTCATCGAAAAACTGAGGTAGATGGATAACCACACCATTACCTGAAATATAAATAGAAACTTTACTAAAAGGATATATGTACTCGTTTGGTGAGATTGTTAAATTCTAAACAACAAAAAAGTGAACTAATGAGCTAAAAAACAAGACAGAGTAAGAAACAAGAAAATGAGTTAGTACCGAAAAAACAGTCACCAGTATTTCCTCGAATAATAATAACAGTTTTCTGTATTACCAGGTATGACAGTTAATATTTTTTAATTTTTTTAAGAGATGTCGCTGAAAACAAGGGTCGACAGTACTTTTTATAAAGCTATTGATTATTTTTGTATGGTAAACAAGTTCTGGGTAATCCAAAGGATAAAGTAGAGGAACATGGAAAGTCGGGGATTTACGAAATTAGTTGTCAAGACTGTGATCGAAGGTATACTGGGCAAACAAAAAGATCTATATTGACAAGATATAAAGAACATATTGCCCACATTAGATATGGGAGAAATGAATAATCTTGTGTGCCCAACATGCAATCGAACACTACCACATTATAGATATTAGTAATGTAAGACTAATTAAATGTGTTAATAATAATAGGGCTTTGGATGCATATGAAAGCATTCAAATAGAAAAATGTAAGAAGATCATGAACCGAGATAAAGGGCCTATCCCGTTCAGTCAACTTTTTCAATTATTAATGTAAGGCTTAGTAAACTTCAGGGTTCATGATCGCTAACATGTGATTAAGTCATCAAAAAGTGATTATTTCGACTTGAAAGACATAAAACGTCCAGGTTAACCGAAAAAAAATGAAGATGCCGAATTGTAAGCATTGTTGAAAGAAGACGATATGCGAACGCAATAGTAAATGGCAGATATGTTAAATGTTGATCACTGAACCATTTGTGATCCATGCTATGGGAAAGATCTAGAAGGAAGGAAAATAGGTACTACATCAGCTGAACAACAAACAGACGCTGAACAAAAGCGAAAAACGAAAAGTTTTGTTGTGGAAAGTGGAAAGAAAGACTTTTTCTGCATCGGATCGTGGCTGGAGACGAAAAATAAATCTATTTCGAAAACACAAAACGCATAAAATTATATCGTGACCCAGGACAACCACTAACATCGACCGCAAGACCGAATCGCTTTGGAAATAAGACAATGCTCTGCATTTGGTGGAATCAGAAGGGTGCCGTGTACCATGAGCTTCTGAAACTAGCTGAAACAATTAAAACCGTTCGCTACCATCAACAAATGGTTAATTTGAATCATGTATTGAACCATAGGCTACCAGAATGAGCTACAAGACACGGAAAAGTGATTTTTCTTATCTTATCATTTAAAATCTTGATTGTAGTTCCGTACAAGACACCTACGGCCTCAGCTACTTTCGTTCGGCGATCAGCGAGAATTATGTCATAGACCTTTTCGACGATTTCCTCGGTAAAAACGTCTGACGGGTGTCCAGGCCGTTTTTCAACAAAGACAGTTGTACGACCACGCTTAAACTCGTTAACCCTTTGTTACTCGCACTGGGTGATATAGTCACCCAGAGGTATATTTTGTTTGCTATTGTTGGCACAACTGCGAATCTAGACTTGGCCGCCCTTCTAACCTCCAATGGACATGTGTTCTATTAGATTTGATTCGCTTCATTGCATTCATATCAGTATTTGATCAATTGTTAAACAGAAAAGTTGGTCAGTTCTGATACGGAGTACTGTATACCCCACGTGAGCAAGAATGTAAGTATTTTTATCCTTGGGTTTTTTATTTATTTATTCATTTTACTACTGTTTTATGGCAGTTTCCATTCAATTTATTTATTTCTTTTAATTATATTATAATAATTGTCGAAGTAAGTTGTTAGAAAGTTGAGACTAAAAACGTTTGATTTGTGTTTTTTTTTTTATTAATTTACTTTTCTATTTCTTAGGAGTAATCTGTTACGCACAGATGAAGAAATCAGGGCTGCTTGGGAT
This sequence comes from Cosmopolites sordidus, assembly GCA_031761425.1. NCBI lineage: Eukaryota > Metazoa > Arthropoda > Insecta > Coleoptera > Curculionidae > Cosmopolites > Cosmopolites sordidus. The sequence goes on along the minus strand of JARFXV010002181.1, from coordinate 140,583 downwards.
GCTCTATCGGAAGATGAGTTAGAGGATGAGTCAGAAGTACTACCTATTGGTTTCTCTGATTCTGAAGAGGAATGTGTAAATGATGAGGACAAAAATCACGACAGCGGCAGTGAACAAGGGTACTCGTCTGACCAATCCACTGATGAAGTAGGTGATGATGAAAATTATTATGTGAAACACATTTATAAAAAAATTAGAGGTGAGAATGTTCCTATAGAAACTCACAAATGGAAAAAAACTCCTATAACAAGTAAGTTTGCAAAAACGTCAAAAAAATATTTTGAAAAAAAGGTTTCCTTCCACTACATCAACTGAAATATCAAATGAATTATCAGCATTTAGAAAAATCATTGATGAGACTATGATTGATGAAATTGTGCTTGGCACTAATATTTACATTAGAGAACTGAAAAATGCTGGTACTTATTCTCGAGAACGGGATATGAAGGAAACATCTAAAGAAGAAATATTAGCCTTTGTGGGTCTGTTGTATTTGATCGGTACAAAGAAAATGAGTAAAACTGATCTTCATGATATTTTCGCAAGTGATGGGACAGGAATCGAAATTAGCAGAGGGGTGATGTCGTATGCAAGGTTTTATTTTTTGCATAGCGCTATAAGACTTGATGACAGAACAACCAAGCAGGAGAGGAGAAAGTTAGACAAGCTTGCAGCAGTCCGGTCATTTTATGATCAATTTGTTGCAAATTGCCAAAAAGCATACTCCCTGGGTGAGTTTATAACAATTGATGAGAAATTAGAACCATTCCGTGGTAGATGTTCTTTCATACAATACATCCCAAATAAGCCGGCAAAGTATGGGATCAAAATATTTGCTGCCGGGGATGCTAAAACCTTTTATACATATAAATTGGAGGTTTATTGTGGTCTTCAGCCAGATGGGCCTTACAGAGTAAGCAATACCCCCACTGATATTGTCCTAAGATTGACTGAGAGTATGAAAATATCCAATAGAAATATAACCGTGGACAACTGGTATACCAGTGTCCCTTTGGCAAAAAAGTTACTTGAAAACGGGATGACTCTAATTGGAACCATGAAAAAAAATAAAAGGGAAATTCCACTTGAATTTTTACCGTCAAAGACAAGGGAACTAGGGTCTACTACCTTTGGCTTTCAGGATGGGATGACTTTAGTTTCTTATGTGCCAAAACTGAGGAAATCCGTTGTACTTTTATCAACTATGCACGATCAAATTGAGATAGACGAAGAAAGCAATAAGCCTGAAATAATTATGCAGTATAATAGAACAAAAGGAGGTGTCGACACTGTTGACCAGATGTGTAGTTCATATACGGTAACGAGACGTACCCAAAGGTGGCCATATAACTTGTTTATGTCGTTTTTGAATGTTGCGGGGATAAATAGCTACATAATTTACTGTAAACACGGTCCTAACATGATGAGGAGAAAAGTTTTTCAAAAAAATCTAGCTCTGTCCCTGATGAAGCCACATCTGCAACAGCGTGTATTGATCAGATCTCTGCCAATAAATATTCGCTGCATTGTAGAGAATATGGTCGGGAAAGTAGAAAATCGTTCAGAGCCAACTGATCATTCACAACGCAAGAGAGGAAGATGTTATATGTGCGGCCGATCAAAGGACACCCAAACTACGGTAAAATGTTTATCCTGTGGACGGTTTACCTGTAAACAGCATTCGGACATCAAATGTAAGACCTGTGGTGGTTTACCATCGGATAATAACTCCGACGATGATTTATAAAATAATTTGCATTATGGTATTACACAATTTGAATTTAATTTTTTTTTACAATATCATTCGATATATATTTTTTTTCAATAAAAACCATATAAATATTTTTTTTTAATGTAAGATATACCTTATTATAATTATATTTTATTCATAATTCTTATTGAAATGTTAATTTATTTACCTAATTTATTGATGAAAATTGGGTGGAGTACTGTATACCCCGCGCGAGTAACCACGTCACGAAATTGAGCGCGAGTAACAAAGGGTTAAACCAATATCTCACGGTTGTCATAGATGGTGAAGGATCCCTATAGACGGCATCCAACTTCACTTTTATTTCTTTGCATATTTGTCCATCCAAAAATAAAAAACGAATTATGGATCGATATTGATTTATTCCATTGTATCGAGAAATACAAAACACAAATGATACAACTGGCTGTCAAAAAAAACTAACCTATAAATTTATCTGAAATTCAGCATGAGATCGTTTAACAGTCTACAGTACACGATGGTAGTGTCAATTTCACTCGTCAACGCCATCTGTTACACGGGTACTTATCAAAAGGCCTTTTAGCATACAAATGTAAGAAATATGTCTGTTTAATTTACAGCTTCCGGTTTCTTGTTCTACTCAGGCAAAACGATAGTTTTATAATTTTTTTTAAAGGATGCTTTTTGTCATATAAAGGACTTTAGACCATATACCGACTACATTTCATTTTTCGCGTCAAGGACACTGGGTTGTATTATTGTATTTATATTCAAAGAGTTCGCTTATCTTATCTAAAAGCTGCGACAACACTTAAGAGCAGTTACTGTCCGATGTGCGACAATGGTGGAGCATCTTTAGAGATGGCTTCATTTCAGTATTTGAAACCAACATTTTCATTTATACTGTGAACCAGTGTCGTGTCGTTACCGAATAATTCCAAGGATGAGTTTTTCACTGAACAGTTTGTCTTATATTGATTTTAGTAGTTTTGATAAATATTTAAAGATCCACATAATGCTATTCCAATACTGTTCTAATTATTGTCAAATATCCAAGTACAATTGAACTAAATCTGTTACTGTTTACTTTAAATAATTTTAAAAAGAAGATTTCTTATTCAATATTTTGATTAGTATTAAATGATTTCTATTTAAGTGACTATTCAAAGCGTTTTTGCCTTCAATACCATGAAGTGAGTAAATTCTGGTTTGCTTTTCTATTATCTGGAGGGGATACATCGCGCGTCCTTCGCTTTGTACCCATTGCACAACTCAGCATAGAAATTACACCGTAGGATGTGGTTGGGTAACCAATTTGTTTTGTTAGCTCTTTGGATAGGTATCTCGTGTGTTTTTCCCTTGATACCCCGTTCAAACCCGAAGCTCGTACTATTGTGCGTTTTCCCCCTCAGTGCCAAGAACAGTACCCAGTATGATAATTTGTAATGACTGTTTGTAATTTAATAAATATTGACAGATTCATGATAGTGTCGCGCATTTCCCTTCAATACCATGAAGTGGGTAAATGCTGTTTTGCCTTTGTAGTATCTGTAGCGGCTACATCACGCGTTCTTCCATTTGTTCATTGCACAACTCAGTATTGGAGATTACGCCGTAGGGTGTGGTTGGATATCCATTATGTTTTGTTAGCTCTTTGGGTGGGTATCTCGTGCGTTTTTCCCCTCAGTGACAGAAACGGTACCCAGTTTGGGATTTGATTATTGATCGATAACCTTATCATGGTTTCAGTTATGTAGAGTATCTCTATTTGAATTTATGTTAATTGCTATAATGGCTATTATAACTGATGTTATAACGAGTATATCTCGTCGAATATGTGAAAAGCCTAGTATTAAAGTGTGATTTGTATGGATCTGATAAATTTAAAGTAACAGTTAATAAGCAAACGCCAATTTGATGAATTCAGAATGATCAGGGCTACTTTTATTTCCAGATAGTTAATGCTGCAATAATTGGAAGCCTCATCAAACCCATCTACCCAACTAGTCGCACAATTAGACCAATTATCGTTAAGCCACCTTAGCTATTATTAATAAGATATGTATATCTGTCTCTATATTATATACTTGTTAAAAAAAAATAATCCTTTCATCTTATGTCATTCATTTTTGTCGTTTCCTTACATTTAAGGATTATTAACACCTGGTAAAAGACACAAGAAATAAAACAATGTCGTATACATTCCAAAAGGTCAATTTAATGACGTTATTAAAGAAAATATATCCCAATAAAAATTAGTTATTTCCAGATATAATTACTGAAAAATATAAATAGATTTTATTAACGTCACGCACAAACTATTACCGAATATTGTTTTCTATCTGTACAAAAAATCTTTAATTGATTTCGGTGCATTTCGCTTATTGGGCACGTACCTGCTTGTACAAGCCATTTGCTGACAGAGATTATTTATGTTTTCAGTCCTAATAGACAAACAAACGCGAACAATCAATACGAGAGACGAACAAATGCATATTGTTTATATTATGTACCCTCAACTTAATTCTAGGCATCTACGTTTCATCAACTGCATAACAGATACTTGGGAGTGATAATCGATACAAAAAACGAGCGACTTGACAGACGAAAAGACAGACAAAGATGATCAATAGAAGATAGTCTGATCAGTTTCCACCTTAACAAAGATACATGTATTTTTTGCCAAATTTCTCGACATACATACTTTATTTACATACTTTCTCGACATACAAAGTTCATTATAAAAGTAATGCGCATTTTTTGGAAAAAAAAAGATTTATTGATTCTTCAAAATACTCTTCCCCTGCATCAATATACTTGCGGAGACGTGTCTACCACGCCTGAAAGTCCTCGACGAGAATGTCTCTCAGGAACGTTGTAACATACTTTTGGATGTTTTTCACGGTCTCCCAATGCTTTCCTTTCAGCTCTCTCTTCAGTCGGGGAAACAAAAAAAAGTCGCACGGAGCTAAGTCGGGACTGTAAAGAGGCTGGGGAACCACCGGGGTGTTGCTACGGGCCAGAAAGTTGGTAACGACGAAGGACGTGTGGCTGGGGGCATTGTCATGGTGGAGCTTGACCGTGTCTTTGATGTCAGCCCTCACGCGCACGTCCCGTCATTTCAATCTCTTGAGCACCTCCAGGTAAAAAGCCGAGTTGACAGTTTACCCCTGCGGTACAAACTTAAAATGGACGATTCTTCGGGCGTCAAAGAAGACAATGAATATCGATTTGATGCGAGACTTGCTCATTCGTGCTTTCTTGGGGCGGGGGGATGATTTTATGTGCCACTCGCTGCTCTGCCTTTTCGATTTTGGGTCGTACTCGAACATCCAGGATTCGTCTCCGGTTACGACAAAGTTAAGAAAGTCCGGCTTATTTTGAATCAAATCTAACTATTTTTGACAGCGCGAAACTCCAAGTTCTTTCTGATCTTCCGTCAACACTTTCGGCACAAGCTTCGCGCAGATCCCCTGTGACTATCCTATGTACTGCAAATGTAAACATATGTAGGGTGTGAGCAATTTGCTGAATGCTCAATCGACGGTCGAAACGCAAAACTTCGCGCACACGATCCACGTTTTCGTCGGTTCTGGCCGTTGTTGCTCGTCCAGAACGGGGTTCGTCGGCGACCTCCTCCCGCCCATCCTTAAACTCCATGTGCTACCTCCCGCACTGCGACGACCTTGAAGGCCTCTTGAAGCATCTGGAATGTTTCGGTTGCATTCTTTCCAAGCTTCACGAAAAACTTAATGACGTATCGCTGTTGAAGCGAACGCTGTATCGCGCCGTGTTACAAAGTCGAAAAAAAACACGTCACGCGGAGACACGTCTTTCCGCTCACACAGCTCGGAGGAAACTGACAACCGGCTGCGTTGGAAGGACAGACCCCCCACCACATTTCCCAACCGGCCTTACACCGCTGCCATGGATAGTCGCGTCACGATAAAATCATGCGCATTACTGTCATAATGGACCGTGTAGTCTCCTTGTATTTATATTAAGTTTTCTCAATGATGCTCCCATCTCTTTAATCCGTCCAAACAGTATTTGATATTGTTCTTGACTCTTGTTCTGCAAAATAGTCGTTTACGAATGTGATGGTCTCCTCATTCGATGAAATTCTCTGTCCTCCGAGCAAAGCTTTGAGTCTAGGAAAGAGAAAAAAAATCGCTGAGGGCCAGATCTGGTGAATGCGGTGAGTAGTCAATCAACTCAAATTCGTGAATTTTTGCCATGTGCGTTGTCTTGGTGGAACAAAACTTTCTTTTTCCTCAAACTTGGCCGTTTTTCCGCAACGTCTGCTTTCAGCTGTCAAGTAATGAGGCGTAGTATAGCCCTGTTATAGATAATCCATTAACACAACTCCATGACCATCCTAAAAAACAGGCGCCATCACTTTCCCGGTCGATGGAACAGTCTTCGCCTTTTTCGGAATCGATTCTCTTTCGCAGTCCACGGTTTCGACTGTGCCTTAGTTTTCGGAGTGAAGTGGGGTTTCAGTTATTAATAGACGCCGAAACTCTGGCTTATTTTGCTTAAACGACTTTAACCGAGCTTCGGAAATATTCATTCGAACGCGTTTTTTGTCCTGAGTGAGCAATCGCAGCACTAAACGCCCTGCCCAAATCTTCAGTCAATACACATTGTTTCGAGATGTCCACAGTCTCTGCTATCTCTCTAACCTTAACTCGACGGTCGTCTAGAACCATTTGATGAACTTTTTCCATGTTATCGGTACTGGTTGCAGTTTTTTGCCCCCGAAACGAACGTTCATCGCCAACCAAGCTGGTACGACCACGTTTAAATTCAGCTGCACAAAATTTCACGGTGGTAAATGATGGTGCAGTCTCCGTAAACAGCATCAATCAGCTTTAATTTGCGTAGGCGTATTGCCTTTCAAATGCAAAAATTTAATAACGGCTTGATATTCTATTTTTTCCATCTTTACATGAACACTAACATCCACTGACATAAATGAAAGTTTAACTGAAATTTTCAAGAATTAAAAGAATTTGTTTGATGGCCTAGTATTCGTTTGTTTCTGCTCCATTTTTATTTTATTTTGCCAACTGTATAGGGCGTATGCATTCGAAAGCCATTTTCTTACTCTATAAAACTATTAGATTATAAAACTAAGTTCATAAAACTCATTTTTCGGGAAAAAAAATTTTAATTAACTGCCAGACTTGGAAATGAAATGGAAATTCCAGGCGGCAACAATCATTTTCGACACTTGCTAAATATTGCCATTTCGTTGTAGTCAAAAAGCTACAGAAGTAGTTCGATACATTTGCGCCGTATGTGGAAAGGACGCTATAGCCGATCGGATCGCTCGAAATTGATTTGCCAAGTTCAAACATGGCAACTTCGATGTGGACGACATTCTCCGCTCTGGTCGACCTTCCGACTTCGACGAGGGCCATTTTAAAGCTCTTTTGAAGGAGGATGACCGAGACGATGCCAAACCGAGAAGATGCAGCCTTGTGAAATCTGTGAGACTACAGCCTTGTGAAATCTCCCAACATCTTCAATCTATGGGATTTACTCAGCAAACTTGGAGCTTGGGTACCACGAAAACTAACTGACAACAACAAAGAAAATCCCGCAACAAAACTGTTCAAAATCACACCTGACACCAAACAACACGCGACTTCTATCAACTATTCTTGTACAGAATCGTCACGGGAGATGAGAAATGATCTGGCACAGTTAGCTGAACCATGCGCACAACCTCACTAACGACAATGCCCGATCTCACACAGCAAACATCATTAAGGAGGCTCTGAATGATCCCGAACGGGAAGTTATTCCGCATCCGCCGTACCCTCTAGATCTTGAGCCAACCGGTTATCACCTCTTCCGCTAGTTATCCAACCAAATAAGGGGCGTAACCTTCGCCCTTATCCCCGTAACCATCGTTTCGTAACGACGAGGACCTCAGAAACTGGCTTAACAACTTCTTCGAATCCAAGCTCCAGGATTTCTGGCGAAACGTTATCAATAAACTGATCAAGAAATGAGAGCAGGTCGTGATCAATAACGAAGAATATATTACTGATTAATTTGTTGTTATAATTGTTTTTTTTTCAATAAAACTAATAGTTGAGAAGACCGTAAATTATTTGGAGAAGGTAAATTTATCAAACACCAGTATATGGTACTGGTTGCGGCATCTAATCCAACGAGAAGAATTTATTATTATGAGCACCAAAAATTTCGGATTAAACTAACAGAAAAGTGGTTCCAACAAGTATGGAACTGATTACTTATAAGTTCGCAACCAATTTAGTCCAGTTCAGTCCAGTAAATGCGGTCCAAAGTCAAACAACTCAAATAGTATGGGTGTGAATAACTGAGTGAATAACGAACAACGATAGAAAATTGATTAAGGATTTATCAATATGATGTTAAAATAAAATATATCAAAAACCGTTAGAGTATCAAAAGCATTCTATGCAAGGAAGGCTTCATAAATTTAAAAAAAACGGCTGATTTACAAAAAAAAAACAATTTTATTCTTAAAGCGTGTACAACTACTAACTACTTAACCTTCTTCTACTTTTCTTAAACTAACCTATCAACATTAACTGGCGTTTGCTACAAGCGCGAAATACGAAATAACATTCTAAACTCTTACAACTCGGCCATTCCTGACACCAACAGCCCTCTCACTCAACATAATCTAAATAAAAGTATAAACTCTTAACCACACGTAACATAAATATCTAAACATTTCTTGCATAACATTAGTTCACATAAAGGCGCGCATAATACCTCTCATAAATCTAATAACTGCAAATCAAACATAATAACATAAGCAATAGCCATATCATAAATGATACAATAATTTCTTAATTGAAGATTAAACAGTCAAAAAGAATAAAGTTTTGTTGCAGCTGAAGCATCTGTGTATTTTGTTGCAACAGCGTGCTTACTAAATTCATAAATTTAGTATTTCCACTGGCACCACCATTAGCATTAGAGTTCACAAAGTTTTCAAAGTATTCCTCACTAATCATGCCTTTCGTTTAAGCGGAATCGTTTGCACAAGCCATTTTTTGAATAATAGTGTGGACCTCTAATCTCAAAATTTTAACTTTGACTTTTCATAATAAAACACAGACTATTTTTCCCCGTTAACTCCTAAATGAATATTTAATTCCACTTCTGAAGTTGTAAGGATGACTTCATAAATTAAAGGAACGGCTGATATACAAAAAATACAACAATTTTATTCTTAAAGCGTGTACAACTACTAAATATTTAACCTTCTTCTTCTTTTCTTAACCTAACCTGCCAACATTAACTTGCGTTTGCTACAAGCGCGAAATACGAAATATAAACTCTTACATGTGTTTATTTTTTCCCTCATACTTCAATAACGACCAATACGAATATTAACATTAAAGAAGAGTAATACTGTTTTATTAGAATTTAAAAGAAACTAAAGAGTTAAGGGTCCTTATTATTGTTCCTCAGATTTTTATACTGCTCTTGTGGCGGCTTAGCGCCTACTGTAAATGGCGCTAGCTACCACACCACAGCGGTAGTTAGAGCCATAGCCTGCGGAGGAAGATAGACGTATCAATGTAAGTCAAGAAAATCAGCACCTCCAACATCGCTGAGAAAATCAACAACCCTACTATCATCAAAGAAACTACCACCATCAAACGGACTACAACAGAAGTATCATTTATTCGCAACAGCGAACTCACTAACAGGGGAGCCCCGTGGCGGCTTAGCGCCTACAATAACTGGCGTTAGCTATCACACCAAAGCACATAGTAGACACCAAGCCAAGCAAAGACAGACATATGTTTTGAGCGGTAATTCTCGGCAGTAGGAAGATGGAGATATGGGTCTCAACATGTCAACAGAGGTGTTACTAATAACTAATTCATTGTAAAATTACATCTTAGTTGTAAAGATGAGTGTCGAGTTCTTCAGTGTTTCCTTTGGACAATAGCTACACTATTGTATTGTATTATAAGGTGGGAAACCAGCACAACACTGGCAAACCCAGCCAAATTTGGCTACCACGCCCACCTCATAACCTATACTCTAAATCAAAAGGTTTAACGCTTTTGGGTCTTCTTATTATCCCACATTACTGCTTCAGCTTCAGCGTTAACGAATTTGTGAAATACGTTATCGTACCCCCATTTCCTGCATGGCCTGGTATGCTATAGTCCGTTTGAAGATATTTCGTTGCCATTCGGCAAAATGTTAATTGTCCTAATAAATCTCAATAAAAATATTCGTAGTTTCTTAAAAGGCGCCAGAGCCGGAGTGGTTTAACTTCTGAATAATTTTGGAAAAATAAAATATTGTTAATTATTATTATTATTATTATTATGTATGACTAAACCATTGTTTGTTGGTTTGTGTATTTTGAATTTATTAGTACAATAAAAATGCCAAGAGCACCACATTTTTAGCACGTTTGGCATAACAAAAAATACGATCGAAATTATAGAACTGCACTATTTAAGAAAAAAAATGCGAACTAAACTGAAATATTTCGAAACTATTAAACAAATTAATTTTATCTTTTTACCTATTATTTTATTAGGCCCGGCCCTGTTTACGTTTCTTGCAACTTTGCTAAGTTTCGTTACGACAGGGGTTGTTAACAGTTTATTGCAGCCAATCGGTGAACGATATATCTTGAAACGCACTATACTGCTTTTAATTTATTTCATTTTAATTTAATCTAGATGTACACTTTAATTTGACCAACTTTTTCATTAAAATTATGAAATTGCGGTTTATAATAAATAATAAGTACTTCGGTTAATAATGTCGATTTTTTTACAAAATTTGAGTGTTTATTTCCATAAAATAAAGTACCTTAATAATCAAAGTATTGGCCATCGTTAGGTATTACTTTTCCCCATCTTTTGGTTATTTGTGACCAGCCAGTCAAATTTTCATTTCTTCGTAAGGATATAAATGTTGTTCTGGAAATCCGTACTGCATCGACCGAAATAAGTGGTAGTCAGAAGGGGCTAGAAGTCCAGTGAATATGGCTGGTGGGGTAGGACGTCCCATTTAACGTCTTCCAAATAGTTTTTACACATTTTGCAACTTGGGGCCGAGAATTGCCATGTCGAAAAATGATTCTATCGTGTCTTTGGACATATTCTGTCTGTTTTTTAATTTTCGGTATTTTTGTCGGTAACGATCGCCAGTAATCGGTACACCAGGTTTCAAAGATTTCTTCCCATGTATATTGCGCACTGGTTGTGATGTTGAAGGCTGGCCTGGGCCTAACGATGCTTTTTTACGTTTTGGGTTATCAAAATAGATCCACTTTTCACCACCTATCACAAAACTCGATGTAAAAAACCTTTTCTTTTCTGCATGGAAAACAAAATTTAACAAGTGGTGTTTCGCCTTTCAATGTCGCTTTTCTTCAATTCATATGGAACCAATTTTCCTTCCTTCTGGATCTTTCCCAATGCGTGTACACGTTCGGGAATGGTGGATTGAGCAACACTCAATGCTTCTGCTAATTCTTTCAACATATGAGTTGAGTCTTCATCCAATAATGCATGCAAATCTGCATCTTCAAACTTTTTCGGCTGTCCTGCACGCCCCTTGTCTTATATATCAAAATCGCCACTTTTAAAGCATTTAAACCATAGTTCACAAGTTTTTTGGGTTAGAGCATGTTGATCATAAGCTTCAGCCAACAATCAATAACTTTCAACAGCCGTTTTCTTCCACGCAAACCGTCTTTTTCTGGTACATAATTCGACATACTCGAAACTATGCCAATTAATGACGATCTGGCTTTTGATGGTATATCTTTAACCTCCAAAACGCCATAGACGTCATTAGTCCATACCAACAAATATATTAGTAACGCCATCTCTTAGCAAAATCCACATTACTCACCGAAACGTCTATTAAATTAATAAATGAAGATAACTCCAAGTGATTTTGTTTGATTAACCATGTGTGTTTATTCAACATAATAAATTAGGCACCCTATCGATTTATTTAAGAAAAAAATAGGTCCTAGAGATAGAGATATGGTCAGATTGTCCTGTATTAGACTAATAATCGATGAAACAACTTACCAATAACGGATTTGGCATTGGCTTGAATAATACCGCTGGGCAACAAGTGAAAATCATATTCGACTCCATCAACCACTACGGTGTGTCCAGCATTGTTACCACCCTGAAAGATAAGTGAGTAAAAAAATCTTGCGTAACCAAAAGAGATGTCATACAAATTAAAACAAAACAAACTTTATACCTTTAAGAGTAACACACGGAAGGTTAATTTCTTTATAAAGATTTTAAAATCACAGCGGCAACGTCGCATTTATATACTATCACAGCGCCTTTATAAATTATGTGCAAATAGTATCTTGAATTCCTCTCTTCTTCATTTCTCACTGCTGTAAGATGACAGCACTGTGCCTAGTTACAATGCGAAATTTGAGCGCGATAGGTAAACTAATTTGTTTGTATCAGCTGGTTTTGTTAATCGACGTCAAGTGTGTATTGTGACTGAATTATGAATAAAAATATTGGGCAGAGTTTGACTCAAACTTTGTGCGTCAAACGAAATTTCGTGTACCGAATCGCTGAAAATGTTACGAAAGATCTACGATGAATCGTGCATATCAAAAACAAGGCCCAATAAACATATTTCATGACTTTTTGAATATCCTCTTCCGTTTCACAAGATGACGCTAGGTTATAGTTACTAACTCTTCGATTTCCACAATTCAACTAACGCATCTGCACCGTGGGTGGTACTTCCCAGGTCGCGTCAAAATTAAGTAGCGCCTAATTAAAGCTTATTAAAAATGTCTGAAAATATTGTAAGAAAAAAATTGAAAAGTAGACCAGCATTAAATAATCTCCACAAACAGACTGTTTGCGCGTGTCTTCCTCTAGTTAAGTCTCCTCTTTCCTCTCTTTTTTTCGTGAGAAACATCTTCGGTTCAAGATGAGTAAAAATTCGTTTTTACTGCAGTTTTCATATTAATAATCTTATTTTAAAGTCATTAAAAATAATTGTTCAACCGTGTCAAACATTTTGACACTGAGTGTGGCTATATTAGACGTGACTTGAGAAATTATGTCAACATGGATAAAAAAAACTTGAAAGAAATTGCTGAAATGAAGCTTGAACCAAACAGATTTGGAAAAAATAGGTCGACCAAGGACCAAAGATTTACACTGAAACAACTATCAACATTGTGCTTACGACATTTCAGAACCATATTGACTCATATTGGCATTCCGGTCAAATATGACAGAACTACGACTTAGAACTTTAAGCCAATTTCGTTTGTATCAAGTTACCCATGACAGACCAAATATTTTACGTAACTCGTGACTGGTAACGGTGTTTTTCTAATGCAAGATCCCGTGAAATTTACAGATAGTCAAATAAAAATAAAATTTATAGCTCAAACATTACGGGGATTAAAAATAACACGACGAATAATCACGTGAAACGTCCGTCCGATGACAGCAAAAACAAACGAGGTGAAAAAAACAACAGAACAAACTGGGTGCCCCCGCGTTATGTAAGGTTAATCGCGCCGGGCCTTGAAACATGCAGCCTTTGACATGTTTCAAAGTACCGAAAAAAATAATTCTAAATAATATAGATTAAAATGATGATTAGGCTCGGTAAGTTTTTTTTAAAATAGGCATTACATTTTTTTTTTCTGCAGTAATATCAATTCGACTAAAAATACTGCAAGCTTCGAATCATGTGCTGCAAAAACTAGTAACTGCCAAAATTACTAGTAAACAACAAAATGCTTGATGTAACTTTCCTACCGTGTTATATATATATATATATATATATATATATATATATATATATATATATATATATATATATATATATATATATATATATATATATATATATATATATATATATATATATATATATAAATATTGAGTAATAGTCTGACTCCAAAATATGAATACAAACTGTTCTTTAATACAAGTAAAAAATAAATATACGTTTTGTTACCTGGCAACGACAAACAACATCCGCAGAACTGGCAAGAAGATCCACCACTTTTCCCTTGCCTTCGTCACCCCATTGTGCCCCCAAAACAACGGTTACTTTATTCTGGAAGGACTCTGTGCGCGGCTTTTTCCTGGGAGATTGACTCATAGCTGATTCTAGGAACCTTTGACGGAGCGATTAGGTTAAGATCGGTCCGGCACGAACTCAAACACACAACAGACTACGCTAGGAAAATGTGATCGCCGCCATTTTTAGCCCAACTCTTGCGATGTTGCCAAATGTCGAAAACTTAACGATAATCACTACGTGTATGAATAATTATAAGCGAGAATTAGTTAAGCATAGATACATCGTATGCTTTTTTTAGTTAAATTGTTACTAATAATGAGAATTTTCAATTTATCATGATATATGTTAACTATGTCAAAGAAAAGTTGGCAACATTACATTATATTGCATCAAAGTTGCTTTTTATTTTTTTAGTTAATAAAAAAACAGCATTAATATGGATACATAATAAATAATATGTACTAACAGATATTTCAGATATAGACAAATTTATTAATACAGTTTTATTGATATTAAATTTAGTAGTACTCAAAGAATTCAATAGATGTCCTCGCCAGGTACAATTGTCAAATAACATATGTTCTTTGACATTAGCATTCATGGCCAAACAATAATTATAACTATTTTTAAAACAACCCAAATCAGGGTAAGATATTGATTTGTTTACTACCCTTAATCGAAATTGCAACACTAATTAGACATATTTATCATTTATATGAAGTATTCTGAAAATCATTAATGTCCTTGCTTATTTTGGGCCGTGTGCCAGTTTCTCGATTTCAGTGTTCTTGAAACCATTTAATAATGCTGTATAAATAGATATTACATCATTCCTAACATATTTATTCGTTTATGATCCCCACCTTTTTATCCAAATATTTGGCATTGATCTGATGAAGTGCGTTTTATAATAAAAAAATATTTGTTTGTGTTGACTGATGTACTTGGTGTTTAATATTTAGGTGTTTTTTTACAGTTTTTGTGCTGGGTGTGAATTATGGCCGAGCCTATTGTCAATCCTGTAAGTAGTTTAAATCCTGAAATTTTGTGTAGCAAAGTTTTTCTTTTTTTTATATAAAGGAAATACCTTTTATTGGTGATGTACCTGGAGGGCTACAACCAGGAAGGTTAATAAGAATACAGGGTATTACTCATCCTAATAGTGATAGGTATGTTAGTATTTTAAATGCAAGAACGTGCGTAATATGTTTTTGATATTTGCAAGGTTCAATATCAACCTTGCCTCTGGGCCTAACCGTAAACCAAGAGATGATACAGCCCTTCATGTATCAGTGCGATTAAATCAAGGTATGATAGAATGTTTGAAACATTATTTTTGTCGGACTACTTTCCACAAAGTACTCGTATCTCATTATGTTGCTGTTAAAGTAAAAATATGTATTGCTTAAAGATATTTTAATCAATCATTTATATAAATAAACGTGTATCATTAAAGATGGGTCATTTTAACCAAATATTTTACAGGTTACATTGCCAGAAACAGCTACAAAGATAGCACATGGGAAAAGGAGGAAGGTAATGGGAGTCTACCCATTGGTCCAGCACAAAGTTTTGAAATTTTGTTGCTAGTTGATCCTGATCATTATAAAGTAAGATTAAGCTAAATTTTCACTTTTTTTAAATTATTGAATGAATAACTAATGGCGAAAAGTCTGGACTGTATGCTGGATGTGGTTGAAGTCAAATTACTTCAAGTTCTTACAGTTTTTTCCTCTTTTGTCGGTCAGTATGCGGTTTAGCTGTTTAAAATATTCTTTTTTTTTTTAGATTGCCGTTAATGGACAACATTTTGCCGAATTTCGTCACAGACTTCCTTTCGAAAGCATTTCCCATCTGTTGATAGATGGGGATGTATCCATAACGCTTATTTCCTATGAGGGAATTGTTCTTGGAGGTGGGGAAAGTGCCGCTAGTGCCACGCCCCTGAATGCCCAGCAACAGTTTGAACCACCGCAAGGAAATTACGGTCCGCCACCTGGAAATTATGGCCCGCCACCTGGAAATTATGGCCCTCCACCTAATTTTGGGGGTTATGGTCCACCACCACCACCTGGGGTAAGTGAACTGGATATTCTTTAATAAGTTTGTTGGGTGAACTATGTTTATATGTGAAATTGCCAGGAAGGTTTCACATAGTGCCTCAGTAGACGACCATTTTGTTAATAAAGGTTTGTAATGTCCAATATCTGTTCAGAAAACTCAGTGGATTCAAAAGAAAAAATCAAAAAACTGTCAGCGCAACATATACTGGACTGGGTGTCAAAAAGTAGTTTTGTAACCTTTTGGATCAACTGGATGTAAAAATTCGTGAGAAAAGAACTGGTTTAGCGAAGAAAAAAAGTTTTCATCAAGACAATGCACCGTATCATCGAGGTGTTCTTGCAATGGCCAAAATGAAAGAGTTACAGTAGGAATTGTTGGAGGGTTCACCATATTTACCAGATCTAGCCCCCTCTGGTTTTCATCTGTTTCCAAACCTCAAAAAATTCCTACTTGGCAAGCGTTTTTCATCAAATGAAGAAGTTATAGCCGCCGTAGATGAGTATTTTGAAGGACTTCTGGAAAATCACTTCAGAGATGAAATAAATGAATTGGAGAACTGCTGGAAAAAAAGTATCGAGCTTAAGCGAGAATATATGGCAGAATAAAGTAATTTTTTCAACTATAAACTTGTTTTATCATTTCCGCCCCGCGAACTTTTCAATTAGCCTAGTATTAGTATAACATAAACTTAAAGGCACTAACGGGTTGCTATTTATCCTCAGGCTGAGCCACAGTCACAGTTTGGTGGATTCTTAGAGCAGGCCCAGGATATTCTTGCTGGTGCTATCAAGTCAGGAGCAGCTGAAAAATTGTTAGGTGGCATTCTGCATTCTGGAGGAGGTGAACAACCTCAACAGCCTGCTGGTTATGCTCACCAGAATGCGGTAAGTATCTGCTCTTTGTTTTGTACATTAATAGCTTCGTTCACGAGAAAAAATCCAAATTTTAAATAAACAATCATCATTGGCTATCTGTTTTTATTTTTGCAAAAGCATGGTTGTACCTAACAACAGAATTAACTTATGATTTTATACTGCATGCTATCTAAATAAAATTATTTTGCTTGTTATAAATGTAAATATTTTGTACTACATAATTTGAACTTATGCTGTGAGAGGGTTACCCTAACAAAAAAAAAATGACGGCTGTATCTTGTTGATGTAAATCTTAGTTTGTTTATTTAAAATTAATGTCCACGAAGTATCAGATATCTCAGTAAAATACCGATATTTTATCTAAATCATATACGGGGTTTGTCCAATGAGAATCGGAACTGAGGTCATAAAAAAAATTTATTGAAGAAATATGTAAAGTAATTTTCAAAATATGACCCTCCTGCAGCAATACACTGCTGCCAGCGGTTTTTCCGCAACTGTAATTCCGCAAGCACTCTGCTGAAGCATTTTGGACTACCTCGATCGTCCCGAAACGATGTCGCTCTAAGTGCAATTTTCTCTTGATCCGAGGGAACAAAAAATCTGGAGGAGAAATCTGGACTATAAAGTGGTTGGGGTAGCGTTGCCACATTGTGTTTGGTCAGGAGCATCCAGGAATCGGCGGCCCTTATCCTCAAACGTTCAAGCACTTCTGTGTAAAATTTGCCGTTCACTGTTTGGCCAGCAAGCACAAACTTATGGACCACACCTTTCGCATCAAAGAAGACAATGAATATCAATTTAATTCTTGACTTGCTCATGCAAGCTTTTTTTGGTCGAGGAAATGCGTTTCGGTGTCACTCAGAACTTTGCCTTTTGGTCTCCGGTTCGTACTCGAAGATCCCAGTTTCCTTACCGGTTATCACTCTGTTCAGAACATTTGTATCGGTCTCCAAACGTTCCAACAGTTCACATCAAATCATCACACGGTGTTCCTTCTGCTCGTCTGATAAAACGTTCGGCACCAACATCGCACACACCTTTCGCATTTACAAATCATTGTCTTCAACGTTTTCCCGGTCTCCTTCGAATTTATTATGCCACTAAAAAACACGTGTTCTGAACATTGCTTTGTCCTTGTTAAGTCTCACGAATCATGTTAAAAAGTTTCCAAGTTGGGAGAGCATATGTCGGTACCCTGATGAGTCTAACCACCAACAGACGAAATTTGTGCCCCCCAATCTAAGAGATAGGTGGGGCTTATATATATATATATATATATATATATATATATATATATATATATATATATATATATATATATATATATATATATATATATGTATATATGTATATATGTATATATGTATATATGTATATATGTATATATGTATATATGTATATATGTGTATCAATATACATATGACTTGTATCAAGCGGCTGAGTGGTCAGCGTCTGTTCACCAGTGGTGCGGCTGATATTTAAATTCTAGAACTAACCCCTCCAGTCTTAACCTCTGAACCGTCATGGTTCAAACCTTTAATTCAAAGTACAAGATGAAGCGTTCTAGTAATTACAAAATTACCCCAGGAGGTAGACAATCCTGTGCCAGCTTTGCTGGTACAACCGGACTTTCGGATTCTGGGGCGTCCGGGCTTAAACGCAAAATCTTTCAGAGGGAATCGGAGACCTCTGGCCAACGTCTGAAACCGAAAACAAAAACTTTCTTTGGAACGGTAAATATCAATTCTCTCCTGCGTCCAGGAAAACTACACGAATTGGGGCGAACATTAAATCAGCAAAAAATCCAAATTTTAGTTTTGCAAGAAACTAGATTGACAGATGATAATACCTTGGAATTCGGCAACTACAGACTTTTTAAAAGTAAAACGGACAAAAAAATACTCAAAAATACACCACATCTCGGTGTTGCTTTCGCTGTCTCAAGAAACATTCTTGGTTCTATAACAAATGTCCAGCCAGTAAATAATCGACTTATGACACTATCCCTTAAGTGTGCTAACAAAAACTATACATTAATCAATGTACACCTCCCAGTTAACGAAGAAAATAAATCTAATCCTGAAAAAGTAAATAAGTCCTGGGAAATTCTAGAAAAGACTATCTCTAAAATTCCCTCTAACTATGTAAAAATCCTATTGGGTGATTTCAACGCCCAGCTAGGGAAAGAAAAAAAGTACAGGAAAACAGTCGGCAGTTTTCCCGCTCATAAATGGACTAACCATAATGGTAGAAGATTGGTTGAACTATGTTCGCAGTTTAATCTAAAAATAATGTCAACCCATTTTAAGAAGAAAATATCAAAACAAAAAACCTGGAGGTGCCCAAACACGTACATGGGTGAATTTCAAATTGACCATGTTGCCATTTCGTACCCCAATTATAAAGAGATTTTGAATGTTCAAGTCAGGAAAGCAGCAAATATAGACACGGATCACTACTTGACTAGAATCAAACTTAGCTTAAAACCTCGAAAACTTATTCAAAAGCGGCTGCTAATACCAAAGTTTGACCCAACGAAAATAAAACCAGCCTTAACAGAAGAACTTGATAAACAACCAGCACAGAACTGGCAAGAATTGAAACAAAAAATTATTAAAACAGCCTTAAAGTTGGTCCCTTTACAAAAACGTAGAAAACATCCGTGGTGGGATGAAGTTTGCGAGCAAGCAGTATTAAGCCATAGTGAAGCATTCAAAGATTGGAACAGTCAAAAAACAGCAATAGACTATAACATATTTTTGGAAGTAAGAAAAGAAACATCGAAGCTAATTAGACAAACTAAAAGAAAATATGAAAACAATCAACTTAAGGAAATAGAAAAAGATTTCCAAAAACATAACACTCGAAACTTTTAC
The DNA here is from genome assembly GCA_031761425.1 of Cosmopolites sordidus. Lineage (NCBI taxonomy): Eukaryota > Metazoa > Arthropoda > Insecta > Coleoptera > Curculionidae > Cosmopolites > Cosmopolites sordidus. The sequence goes on along the minus strand of JARFXV010002181.1, from coordinate 120,946 downwards.
AAAACATTTAAAACTAAAGTAACAGGCTATCAACCGCAAAGTCTTTGCTTCCAAAAGGAAAACGGACAATTGGCTCTAAATAACCAAGATAATTGCAAAGAACTTGCGAAATATTTTGAACAAATACTAAACTGTCCTGAGCCCTTAAGCAAATTAGCAATACTAAAGCCTAAACAAACAAACCCAGATTCATTACCACCGAATGAAGATGAAATAATTAGGCAAATCAAGCGGCTTAAAAATAACAAAGCTTCTGGTGAAGATGGAATCACTGCGGAACTTTTGAAATCCGCTGGTCCAGGTACAATCAGGGAAATAACCAAAATTCTACAAGAAGTTTGGCGAACCGAACGGATTCCGGAAGATTGGAAAGATGCTCTAATCCATCCACTACATAAGAAAGGAGATAGAACGGATGTAAACAACTATAGAGGGATATCTCTTCTCCCAGTTTGTTACAAGATTCTATCTCAATGTCTACTAGACAGAGCACAGGGACAGTTAGAACCTAACATTGGTGAATATCAAGCAGGTTTTCGACCGGGCAGATCCTGCCCTGAACAGATCCTGAATCTGAAGTTGATTCTAAGACATCAAAAACTGTACAATAAAAATCTCGTCTGTACATTTGTGGATTTCAAAAAAGCATATGATTCTATTGACCGCGAATCTTTATTCCGAATTTTGAAAGAACAAGGACTAGATCTGAAAACGCTGGCAATTATTAAAGCAACGTTAACTAACACAAGGTCAAAAGTTAAATTCATGGGTGAGATCTCGGAGCCCTTCGAAATTAAAACTGGAGTGAGACAAGGGGATGGACTCTCGCCACTTTTATTTAACTGTGTTCTAGAAAAAGTAATACAGGAGTGGCGTGAAAAAAAGTCGGCCCTGAATATTGACCAGCCCATTAAACTGGGGAGAAGCAACATTAAAATTGATTGTCTGGCATTTGCTGATGATCTAGCAATTTCTTGACTTACTAGACTTCTAGACTTACTAGACTTCTTGACTTCTAGACTTACACAAAACATTTACAACAAAAAATGTCTATCTAAAAACACAAAACTGAGACATTACAACACAGTTATTAAGCCAGAATGTCTATATGCTGCGGAAACGCTCATTTTGAATAGAAAGAGGGATATCGAGGACATTGAAAAGAAGGAAAGAAAAATCATAAGAAAAATCCTAGGACCCAAACAAATAAATAGCACAACATACCGACTTCGAAAAAACCAAGAAATCAAACAATACACAGATATACATAGCGATATGAGAAAAAGAAGACTTAAGTTTTACGGACACATAAAACGGATGAATCCGAGTAGGTTAACTATACAAATAGTCGAATTTTATGAAAATAGGAGTAAAGCTAAAATAGAAATAATTAAATGGATTGCTGCAATTAAAGAGGACCTAAGATCAGCAAATATTACACAAAGTGAAATTCAGGATAGAGGCTGTTTCAGACACAAGGTTAACGTTTGGAAGGTTGGCCAGAGAGAGAAATGTAGGAAGACTGGAACAACTTGGTCTGACGAAAGGAAACAAGCTCATAGCGAAAGAATGAAATCAGTATGGGCACAAAGGAAGGCTAACAACAACAAACGCCTCTAATTGTACTTCTCGTGGTCCACCAGGGCCCATACGTGAATAATATATGTATATATATATATATATATATATATATATATATATATATATATATATATATATATATATATATATATATATATATATATATATATATATATATATATATATATATATATATATATATATATATATATATATATATATATATATATATATATATATATATATATATATATATATATATAAATATATATATATATATATATATAATATATATATATATATATATATATATATATATATATATATATATATATATATATATATATATATATATATATATATATATATATATTTATTTATATATATTTATATATATATTTATTTTGTTTGGAGGTTAACGGTCAGCGTTTCGAACAATTGCTATAAAAATATTTTTTTTTTACATATTATTATGTTTCTAGTTTTAATTTTGTTTTATTGTTTACTAAAATATAATATATATAACCCTTATATTTGCTTCATTTGCATTATTTTTGTTTTTTGTTTATAAGTCGAAAGCCGTTAAAAATAGGTATATCATCACTTAATACTTTTAGATACAAAATGTATTGCTCTTTTGGGCTCTACTATAAAATACAGGGTTATTAGCAAAACATTTTATTTTATAAAGAACTGAGAAATTAAAGGGTTTTCGAAAAATATTACATACTGTTTCGAATATATTTTTGAATACCGTCTTTGTAGTCTGGTTAATATATTTTTAAATTGGTTTGAATATTATTTCAAAGTAAGCACATTCTTCAAGTAAACATTCTTGACTAGACATACTGGTGAAAGTTGTTTATATTTATAATTAATATTGATTTGCTTTTGCAGCAAAGCTATAGCAATAAACAACTTTTTATTAGGTGAGCAAAAAAATGTTAAGCTTTTTTTTGCAAAATTCAACATTTATTTAAAAACAAATAAAAAAATATATTAATCAGCGAAATATTCCTCGTTTACATCAATGATCTGCCATCATTTTAGCAGTTTACGAATTTCCTGATTATTAAACCTCGCCGGATTCGGGGCGATAAAATAATCAATGCATTTTGATATCTCTTCAAATGTCGTGAAATGCAACACATCGACCAAGTCCTTGGTCTGACAAATAAAACAGACTTTTTTGCAAATTTCGACTTTATTCAACAATATATTTTCCTCGAAGAGCAATACAATCATTCCAACGCTTGTTGAATATTTCTAAACCTTTTTTCTAGAACGATTTCTCTTTGCCTTCAAAATATTCTTCAGTTTCGACAATTACTTCTTCGTTGGGGCGAAATTTGTTTCCAGCGAACTTTTTTTTGGAGGAATAGTCGACTGGAGATAGTCGCTGGTAGTCAGATCTGGGGAATACGGTGCATGAGAAAGCAATTTGAAGTGCAGTTCATTCAATTTAGCCATCGATGCCAACGATTTCTGACGCGATTCATTGTCTTGGTGAAACAGCACTTTTTTGTTAATTTAGAGCTTTTTTTGGGGACGCACCAATAACGCTATGTAATATTCGCTATTGATGGTTTTATCTTTCTCGAAATAATCGATGAACAATATCCCATGAGCATCCCAATATACAGAGACCATAACCTTTCCTACCGATGGTTGTGTTTTTGGTCGCTTTGAACGGCTTTCACTAGCTGCTGTCAACTCAGCTGACTGCCAATTTGACTCCGAAGTGTAACGATGGATCCATGTTTTATCTATTGTTACATACCGCATTTAAAAATAATTTTTATTTCGCTTAAACAGCTCCAAATATTGCTCAGAATCATCAATACGTTGTTGTTTTTGGTCCGCTGTGAGCAAACGCGGTAGCAATTTACGCAATTCCCCCTTGGCAAATTTTCTTGCCAAGGGTGTACAACATACACAGTTGTACATTGCAGCCTTTCATAAGAGAGGATCATGCTCTTTATATTTTTCAAATCGAAACGACATCAAAGTGGTGAAGGAAAAGAGAACAGAGCTGGATAATCGGCGATGACAACGTTGAAACTGTGAAGGACTTACCTATCTGGGAAGCTAACTAAACGAAAACAATAACATCGCAGGAGATATCAGAAATGGCGTTATGAAGGGTAGCAAATCTTAAATCGTCTTTCAAAGTGAGTCAACGCCAACAGTATATGGGCATGTGGCTACAGTACCACTAGAGAATCGTAGAACGGTCAATTCTGAAGCTCTCACACATCGGACCGAACCACTCAGTATTTGATCGATCAGAACATCGAATTGATAGGTCATCCGCCGTACAGTCCTGATTTGGCACCCAATGATTTATTTTTGTTTCTGCCCTTGAAGAATAAACTATGTGGTCAACGATTTTCGAACTAGAAGCGGTTGATGCGTTCAAAATGCACGTTTTGGAGATACCTCAATCGGAATGCATAAACTGCTACGAAAATTAATTCAAACATATGCAAAAGTGTATCGATAATTGCGGAGAATATTTTGAAAAACGATAAAACCATTTTCAATGAGAAATATTTCTTTTTATTTATTATTCCGGATAGGTAAATAGCAACCATCGTAAGAAAAGGATGATGAAGAACTGTACGTCACAAACTGATGAAGGGCTGCTGGAGATCTATCAGGTTAAAGGCGAAAGTTAAAAGACGTGAAGTCTCAACCAGTAGTAGCACCACAGGAAAACGAAAGAAAATGAACATCAAGTCTGTTTTATTTCTGGTAATATTATTTGCAATATCCAACGAGACACTACATATACAGTCTGCCCAAAAGAAAAGGTCACTAAGGCGAAATGATATACAAGATGTTATATAGATATATTTTTTAATTAGTTTTTATAAAAGGCAGATACTCTAGCAATTGTAAAGTATTCACTCCCAATACTTATTTTTGGTTACATCTGTTATATTGAAATTACTATATAAACGGTGATTGTTTATTTAAAATCCAATTTAAAATAAATTTTAAGAAAAAAAAACAAACCATACAATTTTTTCCTTCAGAGATACGGTCTTTATCCCGACCTCCCTACTCAAGATACGTCGAAAATTCCTCCGACTACCTCCAATCCCCAGGATTCGACTTTGAGCAGTCTCATTGCCGAATCGGGAGGTACCATAACTACAGGCCCTCAACCTCCACCGTCAGGCCCTCCGGGAGTTCCGAACATTCCGAGACAAGCACCTGGAGAAACCCAACATCAACCTGGACCGGTTGAAGGGATGTTGCTTAGTTTAATGGGTGGAGGTGGAGGACAACAGAGTGGTAGACTCAGTGAAGGCAGTCAATCTGGAGGAGGTTCTGAGGTCATATCAGGCTTACTATCCAGTCTTTTAAGTGGAAATAATCAGAACCAGCCGGCTGGTGGTCAAGGAGGGGCACAGCAACAAGGAGGAGGGTCAGATGCATTAGCAGGAATACTACAAAACCTGTTGAGTAGTAATGCTAACCAACAAGGGCAACAGCAACCTCAAAATCCTCCTCCAAGTCAACAAGGAGCATCGTCAGATGTTTTATCAGGAATCTTATCTAGTCTTCTGGCATCGAATCAAAACCAACAAAGTCCTGCTGCACCTACATCGCAATATAACCCTCAAGGTCAGAACCAAGGCGGTAGTGACGTCCTGAGTGGGATTCTTCAAAGCCTAGTTTCGGGAGGTAACCCGCAGGGTCCTTCAACACAAAATCTTCCACCTCCATCTGCTAGTCAGCCGCAAAACGTACAAAATCCTGGTGGGAATAATACCGAACTCATCACGAACTTGCTTCAAGCTTTAATGAGTAAGGCAGCTGACCAGCAGAACATGACCAGGCCTATTCAAGGGAATCCGGGGTATGGGGGACCTGGAAATATTCCAGATGGTGGAGCTGTACCTCAGGGTCCACCACAGGTAGGTTTTCATCACAGAGTATAAATTAAATAAACAGTCACCCATATTAGACACAATTTGTATTTAGAGGGCACTATTTAACACGTTGCTTGCTTATTGTTAACACTATGGTATTGTAACACTTAAAAACAGGTGGCAGTATTGGATTTTTCGGAAACTTTTAGACATATTCGCAGTTGAGATTGATGGGTGGCCTAAGTTTGTCTAAGACTTTTTGGTTTCTTCCAATACTAGCACAAGAATATCCCAATATCAAGATTTTTCCTCTACGAATCATTCTCAAGAGATTCTACACTTTCAGGGCATTCTATACATTGTACTGTACAGACAATTCAACTGAGTTTCTGTTAAGTTTTGCCTGAAATCAAGGACAAAGCACCAGTTTGAACGTGTCTCGAAGAAGACCAAACATGTATTGAAAGTCATTATTTTTTTAAAGTAGAATCCAGGCATTGAAAAATATTTAAATAGACAGGTCATCTCATTTTGTTAAAGGTGTATGTATACTCACTTGTGACCTATGGAAACTCATTCCGTTTGCGTCCTTTTCGGACAACTTCTCGCCAGAGTTCTCTATTTCTAGCCTCCTTGGTTGCATATAGGAGAGATGAATTAGTTAGGCCTTTAAGTTGGTCTATTCATCTTTTTAGAGGTCTGCCGCATGATTTAGAACCGTCCATTTGTCCATGTACCACCAGTCTTTCTAGATTATTGCCATCCCTTCGTTCAAAATATAGCCGAGGAATCTTATTATTCATTCATGAATAATTTGTGAGAGCCTTGTGAATTCATTAATTTCTTGAATAATAGATACGTTTGTTCGTCGACAGTCTACGGAATACGAAAGACCCAGCACAGTCCTTAAAGACAAAAACATCGCAGCAACTCACTTAGATTATTGAATCTGTATCCCCGCAAGAAGTATGCCAATCAGATCTGGATTGTAGAGGTTCACTTGCGACAAATTCTTGAAGTTATTTCTTCATTTGTTTGGTTTTAAAGGATTTGACATGGCCCTGCTGCATAAACACTCACATCAACTTGCTGAGGGCATGCAGATATACACCTGATGATAGTAAAATGTTCTTCTCATACTTTGTTAAACAGGGCTTGTAGTAATCCACCCCCTGCCATAAACCTCTGATCTCAAATTTTATCATGGTGTGTTGTTAGTACTGCCTTAGAGTTAAGCTTGTCATCGAGATTAGTCGAATAAGCTTTAGTGAAATATTCAGTTCAATAAATAACCTGTGAATTGATAGTTAAACTTCAACAGCTTCATGAAGAACTTCAAAATCCAGCCTAACTAATCGAAGTACTCTGTCTACACGTGTACGGTGTCTCTAACAACAATTAGTTGGAAAATAACACACAAGAAGCCTCCAAACTTTGATATCAAACCACAAGACACCGCTGATAGATCCCGACAATGTTTGCTCTTCAATGTCTCTAGACTTTCATTTTTGTCTTAAAGGCTGCTTCCCAAACAATCCAATACTTTTATCTGTATTATGTTAATATTTAACCTAACCAAATAGGTATTTGGAACTATTTAATTTCTCTTTCTGCAGCAATATGGCCAGTATCCTCATCCCCCTCAACAGGAACAAAGAGGACCAGTCGAATCATTATTGTCAGGATTGCTCTCAGGTGGAGGCTCACAACAACCACAGGTACTGATCGTAACATTCATAAAGAGAATTAAACATGCAAGTTTTCTGTTCTAAACAGCAACCACCACCACCACAGCAGCAATTCGGTGGCGGACCTTCTGTAGGAGGTTTGGGCAGTATGGGGGGTCTGTTGGGATCTCTAGCTGGACAGCTGTTCCATAAACAGGTAATATAAATCATTTGTTGTGTTGGAAACTATATATATTAAAACAACTCAAGTAGAATTTTCGATATAATACTGATCATCTATTTTCTGTTTATCGCTATTCTTCTGACTTCCTCCATATTTTTCCTTTTCTCTTTAGTGATACAATACCAAATTGTTTTGAAATTGTTGATCCGGGTTTTCCACTGTGATTTCTTCTAAATGCTTCATTAAAATTTTTTATTTCATTTGTAATCTGGAAAAATACATCTTGTCTTCGGCGAACCTAATGATATATAAAATGCACGTCAAAATGTATCGTCCTTGATATAGCCATATTCACGAAGTATTGATCACCCGACGAAGTGCTGACTTCAATGTGTTCAAACTCTCATATTTTTTGTTGACACCTTAGCCTCCAAAATGGAAGTCTCATGAAGAAATAAACCGTGGAATCAAATTAGCTTTATGGGTTGGTGCCGAGTCCTGTAGAAATGTCCAACGGTTGGAACCAATTTGTTTTTGTGTCCAGGGATCAACACATCGTTTAATACCTTTTGTTGGTACACTTGCTGAGTCACCTTAACGCCCTGATTTGCAGTTACAGCAGCCGAAACAATCACAGAAACAGGCACTTGTATACGTATAACAACTCGGTTGTCCAAATTGTCGCTGGACTAGCCCTTCAACCACACCCGATCGTTTTATTTGTTTAGCTCTGTTTTTAGAGCGCTATGATCAGTTGTTTGGCAGCTACAGCAGCGTGAAGTTGGTAACCCTTCGAGAGACGGACCCTATATATTAAAACTCTACAGGCTATGAAGGCCTAAGGCTTGATTGGCGATAATTCGCCATTTTTTTCTGACTGTAACTTTCTCCCTTCAGAGTTCTTAGATATTCTTGTGATTCTTTGTGATAGTTTTTCAACGTGTCCCAGCCATCTGATTCTCTGTGCTTTTTCCCTATCAATATTGGAGGGCTTTTGGTATAGTTCTATTACTTCTTTATTCGTTCTTCTGACCCATCCCTCTTCCGTTCTTTTCCCCCCATAAATCTGTCTCAGCACTTTTATTTTCCACACCTCCAACTTCATACATTTGGTTTTATTCAGATTCGACAGTTCACAATCCGTACAATGTGACCGGCGTTATTACTGTATAGTAAAGTTTTTCTTTTGCTTTCCTCGTCACTGCTTTGGATTTCAGAATTTTAAGATTCAGAACCTCATAGTTAATAATTTCTGTAAAACCCTACCATACTGACAGTAACACTTTTTAGGGCGACGACCTGATTTTAGTGTTAATCTTTGTTTTTCTTATCTTTTTCTTATGTGAATAGCTCTATAGAATTCATTAACAATTTATTGAGGAAAAAAATCTGAACTCATAAAGCATCAAATGCTTATTCTTAAATAATGTTTAAATTTATTCACACTTTCCTCTTCCATTTTTATGGCGTTCACGTCATGTCTTTTTTTTCAAAATTTAATAATAAAGTTTAATAATGCTCTAAATATCAATATATTTAACTGAATTATAGGTATGTTATATTAATTATGTCAGTAGATCGCAACATTTTTAAAATTGTTAAAAAAAAACCATTACTTATGGGTAGACATCGATGCTTCGTCTGATACCTCGCAAGAATCAACAATCTCTTCAAAAATGACCACCTAATGAGGAATAAAGGCATCGAAATTATCGTGAAAGTTGTCTGATGTTCTGGAGGTGCCAGACCAAGTATGATGTAGTTTTGTTGATGGAAATTTCCAAACCTTTGTTAATTTTTTTTTGGTTTTCTTATTACTTTTACTTTTAATGATATTTCAGGATCCTCAACATTAAAAAGCACCCTTCTGGAAGAACAGCTTGTAAATTTCGTTGTGGTGCTAGTAAAATGCTTAACAAAAAGCCAGTCTTCGATGTTTTTATTATTTTTTTATATATTTTTTACACTCATTAAAAAGTTTACAGGCACGCGATATGAATCTTTTTTTTTACTTTTTTACTGTTGTAAGAATCTCATTTTTTTTAAGACGAATCTCATTGTTTTTATCGTTGATAAAATTGTATCAAATTGTTGTAGATGCCTTTAAGATGCACAGAGCTTTAATTGAATAAAGTTGTTTCGAAATTCGTATTGGACTATTATTTTTATTTCGTTTTGTTAGCACGGCATGAAGCATTCATTAGGAAAGAACAAGAAAATGAAAACAATAGCAAACACAAACAGGACGAGATAGGGACAGTTATATATAGGGCGATTTATTAGTGCGTCGGAACTTTAAATACGATAATGATTTTTTTAAAATCTATTTCGGACAGTTGTATACCGCGGCCACTTCTAACAAAGCGCATTATGTCAATCCAATTTCCGACTACTTTTTCGAGCAATTGGGAGTCTTCTGTCCGAATTATGCTGCCTTCTAAGGCTTTAATAGTTGTTGGTTTATCGATATAGAAAAGAGATTTAATATAACCCAAAAAAAAAAATCTAAAAGCATTAAATCACATTACCTTGATGGCTAATAGTCATGGAGGCCTAACAGTAATAGATGGCTTAACAAGTCCTTTCCTCGAAATATTTTTCTCACCAATTTAAGTTCCTTCAATTAAGCGATTGTTGTATTCGTTATATGACATGTGGAATTCGTGTTGGAACAACATCTCCACAGCAATACCATTCAAATTCGGAGTAAAGTAATCATTGATCATCGTTCTGTAACGATCCCCATTAACGATAACGAGCTTTCCCAGCTTGATTTTTAAAGAAATGTGGCGCAATGATGCTACCGACCTACAATCGTTAAATTCTGGATCAAGTTGCAATTGGTTTTGAGCCTGCAAGTACGACGCAAACGATTGTCTTGCGGCTTGAGTTCTTAGACAAGCTGGATCTTATAAGGTATCAGTTCAACATCGTTATGCAAAATTTTCCACATAATGGATTAACAAAGCCCAACTTCCTGCGAACAGCGACGAATTGAATAGTTTGGATCTTCATCAACACTGCCAGCAACAGCGGTGATGTTTTCTTCTGAACACACAATTTTTTTTGTCTTGTTTTTGTTTTATCAGCAGCGTGAAATGCGTTTGGAATTTGTTGATAATTCAACGAATGTATCGCTCGGTTTGGCGATTATGTGCACCATAAAAAAATAAATAAATTACGACAATTTGAAAGCGTCACTCTGATGTTAAACATTTCATAATGATTTGCCACACTGTACTGAATAATTTTGACACTAGACGCTCGCAAACTCGCAGTTAGTATGACAGCGACCTCTATCAGAAGTTCGGGCACACCAAAAAAAACATTATATATAGTAAGCGTACTAGTAAGTAAATATAAACTGGAGGGGAGAGAGAGAGAATTTAGTGGTTTAGGTCGCATTGAATTCGAGATCATTGAGCGACCATAGAATCAAATTATGAGCCCTTTGCTCATGGGAAAGAGGATTAGGTAAATAATATGCTAAAATATAAAGTGTAAAAGTAAAATAAGTCGTAACTTACAATATCACAGATGAGTTGTATCACAAGTGGTAAGTATCACAGATGGTTATATCACAAGTGTTGTTATCACAGAGATGTATACTAGTTTGCCCACACTTTGCTACATTCATTGGAGTGAAAACAAAGTGCTTGAAATGTTTATATCCTGGTAAAATAATTTATTTCTTTTAGGTAAGCAAATGCGTTACGTTAACATATAACATGCGTTATGTTGGCGGAGCAAAGATTTTGGCTCAAACCAAAGAAAGACTGAGATAAGATTAAGACAGTGCAGTCAGTTCAAATGTGTTTGACTGTCAGAGAATCATTGCAATATTCACAGAGGGGAGGGCCTTCTTGTTTTAGCAGAAATGCATGAGAAAATCTGCAGTGACCAATCATGAGTCTAATCCATTTATCTGTTGCTTTTCTATTCAGCTGCCGCTCTGGAGAGGATTGAGAGAATGAAGGTTTAAGGACTCTCAATTTGTTAAGTCTCTCAGGATCGTCCCAATACGATTGCATTGGGATTTGTGCGAAACTTTTTGCAAAAGAGGAAGGTTTTGGGTGGAAGCTGCGCATGTATGGTAGTCCGTGCTTTATTGAGCGTTTTGCAAGCTGATCAGCTTCCTCATTACCTTTGATATCCTTATAACCAAGACACCAAACGAAAAGAACAGAAGAATCCTTAGAGATGATGTCTTCTACAAGATCCGTAATTTGCGCAATAGCTGGATGAGAAATGACAATACAGAAAATACAATCCAGGAATTTGCAGGGTTTAATCTGATATAAGAGAGACATCTTTCTATAGCCACTAATTCAGCAGTAAGTACACTGGTTGAAGCCGGCAGTTTAAATCCTGAACAGGTTCTATTGTGAATAAACCCGCAGCCAACTCCTTGGTCCATATTAGAATCTGTAAAAATTGTTTGATATGGGGAATGAGTTTTGAGTAAGATGTTTATACTGGATTTATATATGGAAGAATTCCTTGATTCTTTGTCATATTTTAATAGAGAGAAATCAACCTGGATGGGATGTGGCAACCATGGAGGCGAAGAAGTAGGATGAATTGGAACAGGGACGTGCCGTTTGTATGTTTGACTCTCTTGAGCATCTTAAGTAGTGAATGTGGTCTTTCCAAGATAATCTATAATTAAATGTGAAACCTAAGAACTTGTGACACGAAACTGTGGGGATAATCTTGTTTGATGAACAACTGCTGATTTTTCAGTAGATAGTAAGAGACCTGTAGAACTGGACCATTTTCTCAGAGAAGTTAAATTCGACTGAATGATTCTTTGGCAGACTCTTGAATTGGGGGAAGAATAATATAGCAGGAGATCATCAGCGTAAAGTCTATGCGAGATCGCACGGCTGAGGTGTCTTTGAATGTTATTCATTGCTATATTAAAAAGGATGGGGCTCAGTACTGAGCCTTGAGGGAAACCATTTAATAATGAGAGTTGGTCATATATATGTCCATCAATCCTGACTGCGAAGAATCTATCAGCGAGGAAATTAGAAATAAATTTAGGAAACCATCCTATGAAACCCACTTACGTAGGGTGTACAAGATGATGGGTCTCCATCATACTGTATTGAAAGCACTGGAGATATCTAAAAATAGGGGAGATTTTGATTGGGAAATGGTCACTACCATGATGATCCTCCATGATGTCCCATTGCAGGATAGGGTAAAGGTCTGGAGAGCATATCCTTAAGGTCTAGGAATGAGAAGGATAAGGAAGGAAGGATAAGGTAAATCCTCTGATATCTGTTTTGAAGGAGCCCCACATAATATTATGAGAATTAAAGTCTCCACATACAATGTAAGAGGGAGGGTATTTAGTTAAGATATTATTGATGTCTTGCAGGGAAGAGTGAGTGGATGGAGGAATATGCATATTGCAAATGGAAAGTTTCTTTAGCAGGTAAGTAGAGATTGCGACAACTTCCAGATTTGAATCTATTTTAATGGTGGAGAAGTTTAAAGGCTCATGGACCAAGATGGCGACTCCACCCGATGATCGTAAGGCTTGTTCCCTATCTTTTCTTATTATGTTATAATTCTTGAAGCTGGGACGAGACGAAGTTTGTTTCTTGTAATAAGATTATGGCAGGCTTAAAATTTGAAGTGATCAATTTCAGTTCTTCGAACTTTTTATAGAAACCATTAATGTCCCATTAAAGAATGGATTGATTGAATGTAATGTTTGAGAGTTTTAATTAAGCCTGGTGATAGATTAGAAGAAGTAGATAGTACCTACTAATGTTCGATTTTCGTGAAATCGACTTGATATCTTTTGTCGTCGATTGCGACGAGCAATCTAGGTCCATCTCTTTCATAGAGGAGGATTTATTAGAACATTGAGATAGCAATCTGGAATTTTTGGATATCTCTTTGCTGGGGAGAGATTTTGAAGGACGAGTAATAAGGGATTTTGACGAAGTAAAAGTAGAAGCAGGAGGAACAGAAGGGATGTAGGGAAGATTTGAAGATAGGAGTAGGAGAGAATAAGGGAAGAGTAGAAGGGCCGGAGGGGGGGGGGGGGGGGGTTGACACCATTGTTTTGAGTGACTTGCTATGGTTGCATAATATGGCATATTTGAGGGAGTGGAACTTTTAACTTTCGCTTTAGCAACAAAGTAAGGGATTTTTTCAGAGACTTTGATTCGTTGGATTTGAAATTCTTCCTTGTAGATTGGCGCATCCTCTATACCTCGGAGAATGATCACCCTCACAATTAGGGCAAATTGGAGAAGGGAGACAAGGGGAATCATTATGAACAGCTTTATCACAAGAGGGGCATAATGGGGAAAAGGTGCAGTTCAGCGAAATGTGGCCAAATCTTTGGCACTGATAGCACCTCATTGGATTCGGGACATATTGTCTAACTTTAAACCATAAATAGCCAGCTCTAATTCTATCAGGCAGAGAGAATTGTCTGAAGGTTATGATTAGACTGCTAGTTGGGACGACCGAGCCATTCTTTCTAGGGAGTATTCTCTTGACTGTCTCAACAACAAATTGCTTCAGATTATCCAAGATTTCTGACTCTTCACAGTTAAAAAGGTCTAGGCTAGAAATGACTTCCTTGCAATAGTTTAAAGATTTATACGGCTCAACCTCATCAACGACATCATAGTTGTGGATTTTTTTAAGATCTAGAATGCTTTTTGCTTGTTTGGCATTTGAAACTACAGTTAACAATGTTCCGCCTTTCATTTTTTTGGTTGATTCTAAGTCGCCGGCATTTCCAAGAATAGTTTTATGAATTGTGAATGGAGAAACATTTTTTAGTGAGCCTTCAGTGCTTTTAATTATGTAGTATTTATCAAAATCAGAACTAGTGTTGTTTCTTTCTATAGCATATCCGGGGTCTCTTTGACCCTCAAGATGGGGGAATTGGACATAGATATCCCACAAGTTTGGATGAAAATACGTCAACTGTAACAGTGCTCCTTGTTACAGTAACCCTAGATACTCCAATGGGGCGGGAGATACTTTGGAGGCCCCGTTCGTGACAGCTGATACCCTCAGCTGCCACTCAGCCATCACCACGCGTCGCACAACAATTTAGCTTAAGGGAAAACAGATAATCGGGACGGTACAGAACGATCACAAACGAGACTAGGGTACCTCGGGGACGTCAAGCCCGTATTCAGAGGGAGGAAGAAAACTCCTTCTCTGAACCCCTGAGGGGTAAATATAAACATTATGTACACAAAGGCGTCTTTGCGGTTGAGCATTCTTAGCAACCTTCCAGCAGCTTAGGGCATTAGGTGCTCACCTAATGCATTCAAGTAATGTAAAAGTAATCCCCGAGGACGCGATAGCTAAGGTGATGCTGCGGCTACTCCGAACCTTCGCCAAAGGCAAATTTATGAAGAATGTCTTGCAATGCCATCGGGAGCATCAAGAAAGTGAATATTCCACATGCATTTTTGAGAGCTTACAAAAATTTGGTGGTCAATAATGTCGTAACTGGTCTTCCGAAGATATAGGGAGGTATTTATTGGCTATGTTAGTAAAGTGGTAGTATATTCTCTAAATTTCAAGTTAGAGCACCAGTGTAGCCTGGGCGTTGTGTACATATATGTATACATAGACATGAAAGAAAAAATGTATTTAACTTTATTTCACTAATTGCTTAAATCTTTATAAGTTATTATGTTTAACTGATTGGGTGGGTTGCTAATCTCAATCGCTTCCTTCCTGCTTACCATATACACAGGGCGTTCATTAAATATCTGTACTTACAAAAAAGTTTAGTGTACAAATAAAATAATGGAACAAACAGCTGTTTTAAAATGTAACGCAAAACTCGGTAAAACTGCGTCGGAAACATTCCGGTAGATGCAGCAAGTGTACGGTGATAATTGTTTAAGCAGACCAATTTTTTTTTGTGTCGCTAGAGGATGACAAACGCGATGGAAGACCAATTTCAGCTATTACTCCTTAAAAATGTTCGAAAAAGTTAACGATTTTGAACATCGCGATCGAACATTTTTTAAATATAAACAAGAGCAATTTTTTAAGATTTTTATTTTTCTTAAAACGAAATAATGTAAATAAACCATTCTAAAATATTTTGAAAGATTAATACGTCATAAGAAATCAAATTTTAACAAATAATAAAGGAATATAATAGAAATTTGGCTTTATTACATAAACGAAAATGTATATCTCAATTGGAGTTAAATCGGGCTTGTAGAACGTTCGTTCTATTTTTTTTTTAACCAAAACACGAATCAATGTTATAGAAGTTTTTGTTTTAGATATCACTTCAGCTCGCGCGCGCACATTTGAATTTCTTTGAATAATGTTCATGTCCAGCTACCATAAAAAATTAAACTATATGTACAAAGTAAGATTGATTTCGAGTTTGTGAATTTGAAAAAAGGTCTAGTTGAGGACACGCAACTAGATACACTTGAGGGTAATCAGGATAACAATTCTAAACACGATTATCAGTGGCAAGTTTTCTTAATGAAGCCTTCAGATCACTCACTTAGTTGGAATCGGAATCCGCGCACACGTTTCTACGGAAATTCACCCGAGCTTTTCTCACTCTTTTCCTGAAACGTTCCGTTCGCACTTCCTCGTCGCTGCTGAAGTCTTTCGGCACCTGAGGCAGTTTCTTGGTGGAAAAAGTGCTACGAGAACGTTTAGAGCTGCTGGGGCCTGTTCCGCATCCGCTGTCGGACTGATTACCGGTCCTGAACTTCTTGGTGGGTGTTTGATAGTCGAATTCGTAGTCCTCGTCACTGGAGGAGGTACTGCAGGTATCCTGCCAGTAACCATTGGCTGAACTAGTTGACGGATGGCTATCGTCTGGAGACTTAAAGTTGTTGGATGGTGTTTTCCTTTTACAATTTTGATTAGTACCTGGAGGAAAAAATTTTGACTGCAATTTGCAGGTATATAAAAACATTGTTAGATACGCCCTAGGGGAAAAAGGGAGGGAACTAATTTTGCTTCAGCAAAAATGACTCGGGAACAATCACTAAGTTGAGCTAGAAAATTTTACCGTCCCCTGCGATTCTGCAGACTTGGCCCCTTAGATAAATATCAAAGGTCGAGAATAAAGTTAAAGGCCTAATATATATCACGTTCCACTTTTTTCGGCTCACTTTACCTGCGGGGCATTTAGCCTTCTTTAAAACGAATGATATTACGTTGAAAATACTATGAATCCACTGAACTACTATGAACTAAAGTCGCTATAAGAGATACTGATTGGATAATAATCGAAAGGGATCTTGAAGAAAGTTGATCAAATAGGAAAACAAATCACAGTTTCCCAAATTGTGGACAAACTCGAAAAAACTAAAACGAAGATGAGCAAAGTGTGTACAATCTGATAACTAACATAAACTGGAAGAAGAAAATTATATTAACTGACGTTTTGTTAGTTGGGTTAGCTAATTCCCAACTACTTCTTTATTTCTCATACCTCTACTAGTAGATGCTCCATTATTAAGCTCTTGATGGTTATTTCTCAAAGACGACACTCCGTTTGAAGATGTCCTTCCGTTTGAGGTCTGTCCGTTGGCAGCGGGCATCTCCAGACCATTAAATACATGTTCCTGAGTGCCGTTGAGCGGTGTGGGAAGAATATTCACCAGATTTTCCTCCCCGTGAGATTGTTCTCCTTCATCCCCTTGTTCCACGGGGCTTTGTAACGCCTCTTCGTCAGAGTCCTGCTCCAAGACGCGGTACATCGATGAGTTAGAATTGGTGATACCCGTGCTGGTACTGGGTGTATCCAAGAGGACTCCGAGACCAGCGTTTTCGCAAGCTTCTCGAAGATATTGACGCGTTCTATATCTCAGCCTGCAAATAATCAATTTGTAGAACATATTGAATTCCTAAAGTTAAGGTGGGCAGGGCATGGCGTGCGTGAGTGAGGAGGGGGTTCAGAAGCGAATTTTCAGAAACGTAGGAGAGTCGCGAATGAAGAACAAGTTGAAACAAAGGTGGTCTGACAACGTACAAAAGGATTCAATAGACTTCCTGAGAGTTTAGAACTGGAGGAGGTTAACAGAAATCAGATCTGAATAGAAGAAAAAGTTTCGAGAGGACGAGGTTTGAAGCAGAGGATATATATATATATATATATATATATATATATATATATATATATATATATATATATATATATATATATATATATATATATATATATATATATATATATATATATATATATATATATATATTGTCAAAAATTTCTTTGGCCCATCTCTTGCTCATAAAAAGCATTTGCAATAACAACCTGGCTAAAATGACGCTAAAGGCCTCAGGCAAGAATGTATCCTATCACCAGTGTTCAACATTTATTGCGAATATAAATAAGTGGGAAGTGCGATTTTTGGTTGGTAGAAGTAAAATCAGTAACCTTCATTTTTCAGGACGTCTGCAGGATGAGGGTCAAAAACTCGATCTGGAAATGAATTGGGAAAATTCTAAATTAATGGAGGGCAAGATGTGCAATTGAATTCGATGTTAAATATCCCAAGAGCTAACCAGTTCACGTACCTGGGCTCAGTAATTGATGAGACTGGTGACTGTGGAACAAAATTTAAAGGTGCATTGTACTGAGATGCGCTGCTATGGAAAAACTACGGAAAATGTGGAGTGAACCTACTATAACTATTAACATGAAGAAGAGACTGGTGCATTCACTTGTATTCTCTTGGCATTCACTTGGTCAGTGAAGGCTAATGTTAAAAAAACTTAAAAGCTAATGTTTAAAAAAATCAGTGCTTGGGAAATATGGTATTGGTGGAGGATCTTTGAAAAATCCAATGGACGGTCTAAGAAGCCTTGTAAGTGGAAGGATCTTGTGCTGATGGTGGAAGATAGTGGATAATCGATATATATATATATATATATATATATATATATATATATATATATAATGAAAAAATATCATATATAAAAAAATTAAAATTATTTTTCATACCTAGGGCTTTCCTCCTGTTTCATGCGCCTTGTCTCCAGATACCCCACGATTTTCTTGACCTGCTTTTTGCACACTCCGTTCTGTCGTCCCTTCTTTTTCCTCTTCTCCCCTCTCTTCTTCACTGAGCTGGAGGACTTGCTGTGTGCCATTCGAGCTAATCTTCCTCGCTTTTTTGATATGAGTCGCGCGATCTTGTTGCTCTTCAGTCGTTTGTTCTCGTCGGCGCAGTTCTTGCCATTCCTGAACATTTTCTGAACCAGTTTAGACCAGTCCTGCTCCTGATCGGAATCAGTGTCGCTGGTCTGCGCTTCAGGACTTGATATCCAACCTATAACATTACCAATGTATGTTTCGTCAACTATAATAACATCATTAGGATAAAGTATATGCAGAGAAGCAGAAGGAATACTAATTATGGATGATGAAGAAGCAGTCAAAGTATAGAGAGAATATTTTAATGAAATGCTAATATCAACACAGGAAGAAAGAGAAGAACAAGAATTATTTAGGGATATAAATGCGTGTCAGAAGAAATTAGAGTTGGCAAAATGTAAATGCTCTCACTCTACTCAACACTCTACGGCAGTAAATGTAAAACATGTGAGTTACAGTACAGGTAAAATTTTTGAAAAAATGGAAAAATTGTTGTCGTATAAATGGATGATGCAAATCAAAAAACCTTCTCTTGACTCAAGCTGCTATAACTGAAAAGGCAAAATCAATTTTTGATAATTTTAAGGAGACAGATGGAGTCGAAGAAACTTTTCTGGGAAGCAAGAGTTGGTTTATGAGATTTAAATCCCGAAACAACTATCGTAGTGCAAAATTATGTGATGAAGCAGCAAGTGCAGATGTTACAGCGGCAGCTGCTTTTCCTAAGAAATTTCAGGGTTATGTAGAACAAGGCAACTATTCTCCAGAGTTAATCTTCAATGTTGATGAAGGGGCTTTATTGGAAAAAGTTACCAGTACGAACTTTTATTCCCGAGAAGAACGTTCCGCTCTAGCTTTTAAAGTTACGAAAGACATATTAAATATTTTGTTGGGAGCCAATATTTCAGGTACTTTGATTCTTAAACCGATATTAGTGTATCCCAGTGTAGGATTTCTTTGGACTGCGTCCAATGAGACAACAGTAGCTGAGTGTCATTATAAACTGAACAGTTGGGTTCTACAATCTCATGTGGTTGACTATGAACAGACTGGCAGATATCAATGATAGCTCGAAAAAATCGTCTGGAATCTAGAAGTGGTATATATGTGAGTTACAGAACAGGTAAAATTTTTGAAAAAATAGAAAGATTGTTATCATTATGAGTAGATGATGCAAATAAAAAAAAACCTTCCCTTGACTAAAGCTGCTATAACTGAAAAGGGAAAATCAATTTTTGATAATTTTAAGGAGACAGATGGAGCGAAGAAACTTTTCTGGGAAGCAAGAGTTGGTTTATGAGATTTAAATCCCGAAGTAACTGTCGTACGGCAAAATTATGTGATGAAGCAGCAAGTGCAGATGTTACGGCGGCAGCTGCTTTTCCTAAGAAATTCCAGGGTTATGTAGAACAAGGCAACTATTCTCCAGAGCTAATCTTCAATGTTGATGAATGCGGGCTTTATTGGAAAAAGTTACCAGCACGTATTGTTATTCCCCGAGAAGAACGTGCCGCTCCAGGTTTTAAAGTTGCGAAAGATAGATTAAATATTTTGTTGGGAGCCAATGTTTCAGGTACTTTGAATCTTAAGCCGATGTTAGTGTATCCCTGTATCCCAGTGTTAGATTTCTTTGGACTGCGTCCAAATGCGGAAATCTACAAGTGGTATATCAAGGAAGCTTGAAGGCTTGAAAAAATAAGATTGCAATGAGCTCGAGAAATGGTGGATCATAGTCCTAGCTGGAATAACGTGATGTTCTCCGATGAGACGATAATTGGCTTTGTTTCTGATTCACGAAGAACATTAGTTTGGAAAACTCCAGGTTGACAAGCTCGACTAGAAACAGCTCAACCACATATCCCATTTGAAGGTGGGAGCGTGATGTTTAGAGGTGGTATTATGAGGGGTACCCGGATACCTCTACTGGTCCTGAAGAGAAGAGTCACCGGTGCTGTGTACAGCGAGGAAATTATAAATCCTGTTAAATGTAGGACCTGTGGGTCTGTTTTGAGGCGCAGTGGGCGACGGAGTTGTTTTCATGGATGACTACGCACCTCCTCATCGAACAGCAGCAGTACAAAATTTTTTGAAGAGGAGGGAATAATCAAGTTAGGGTGACCGGCAAATTCCCCGTACATAAATGTCATTGAACACGCTTGGGACATTCTGAAAACACCCATCAAGAAACAAAACAATCGTCCTCTTACCCTGCGAGAACTAAAAGATGCTGCTCGTGAAGAATGGGAGAGAATTTCACAAGCCCAAATTTATCATTTAATCGAGAGTTGTTCTTTTTATTTTTAAATTACTTTTAAAGGCAATTGGTACATTGTAATTTTTTGACACTAAGATAATAAATTAATTTTACACACACTGGTTATTTGTTGTCGAGTTTTATTTGGTACCAGTAAGAGTTGTAATGAAATGATGATTACGTAAACGAGTAAAAGAAAAGTTAAGATCAATATAAATGTGAAAGTTTTGAATATTCCAAACTTTTGGACATATATATGTTTGTGTGTATGTGTGTGTGTGTGTGTGTGTGTGTGTGTTAATTTAAAACTATTGCTAGCCAAATAAATAGTGCTAACCAGAAATAGTGCTAGCCAAAAGTCTCCTCCCCTTATAATTTGAATGGTTATAGTTAAACTAATGAAATTTGGAATGTGAAAATGACTCCACGCAAACTCCTTTTTTAGTGATAACTGATGACGTAATCATCATAGATGGCGTGACAATGGGCGTGGCAATGGGATCCTATGGCAAGTGACACCTCGTTTGAAAGGTATTTAAAAGACCTATTCAACCATACAAATTTTGTTTGGGTTCAAGGATGCATAAAATAAATAAATATTAAAATTTCAGTTTAGCGTATAATTAATATAGATTCACATGTCCGTCCTTACAGTAAATGTTCAAAATGTGCTCCATCTACTTCCTGACAGTAAAACATCCTATTGGTAAACTCTTGTGGTACTCGGTCAATCAAATATTTCAGCGGAAACTGCTCTACACTCTTCAACAATTCGATGTCTTAAAACATCAATATTGTCAGGTGTTGTAGCATATACTTTAGATTTAAGGTACCCCCACAGAAAAAAATCCAAAGATGTAAGATCCGGTGACCGAGCCGGCCATTCTATCGGACCTCGTCGTCCACTCCATCTACCACGATATTCCTGATCCAAATAATGTCTTACAGCAGCACAACAGTGTGGAGGAGCTCCGTCTTGTTGGAACGTGATTTCGAAGTTACCAAATTCATCTGGATTATTTTCCAGAATTTCGATAATTAGCGGTTCAATAGCGGTTTCTAACAACTGCAGGTACGCTTTACCGGTTAAGTTGACATTCACAAATATAGGCCCAACTGTGGTTTCCAAGAATACCTGCCCAGACATTTACTTTTTCTGGAAATTGTGTATGTTTCTCACTCAGCACGTTAGGATTTGTATCACTCCAGTACCTTACATTTTAATTGATCAATTTTAGTGGTCATATTTTCACAGAATTTCAGTCTTCGGTCGGGATCGTCATCTGAAAGTTGATGCACCATTTTTATTTTATAAGGGTGAAATTTATTTTTTTTCAATACCCGGTTCACCATCCGTTGACTGACTTCACAGGTAGATGCAACTTGGGTTGTAAAACAAGTAAGTATGGTTTACTACAATTTCTGCAATTATATCAATTTCTTAACACTCTGTTTTTCAGTTGTTTGTTGTTGTTTTCCTGTTGTTTCAAATTTATGAAGAAGCTTCCTCAAATAAGTCCTCGATATAGGGCGATCGGGATATCTCTCATTAAAAAGGCGCTCCGCAGCATAAAAATTCTTTCCGCATTCACCAAGCATTAAGATATATTAAGAGCTGCTACGTGCCATTGTGTATATTTAGAAAATCAAACGTTTCGTGCAAAAAAATTTCAAGTAAATATTCAAATATTGAAACCACGTAAAAACAGAAAAAGTAAAATAAGTTGGAGAATTTCAAAAACGTCAACTTTTTTGACAATTGTCCAGAGGCGGACTTGTGAATCCGTATTAATGATACGCTAAACTGAAATTTTAGTATTTATTCATTTTATGCATCAAAATTACCTTGAACCCAAGCAAAATTAGTATTGTTGAATTGGTCTTTAAATACCTTTCAAGCAAGGTGTCACTTGCCATAGGATCCCATTGAAAATTATTGGTCACAATGGCACTGTAACGCCATCTGTGATGATTACGTCATCAGTTATCACTAAGTATATACATAAGTATAACCGTTCAAAAGATAAGGTCGGCGGACTTTTGGCTAGCACTTTATATATATATATATATATATATATATATATATATATATATATATATATATATATATATATATATATATATATATATATATATATATATATATATATATATATGTATATAGATACATATATATATATAGATACATACATACGTATATATATATAGATATATATATAGATACATACATACGTATATATATATAGATATATATATAGATACATACATGCATCTAAACATACCTTCTATCTCCCTCTGAATCAGGGAATCAAAGAAAGCCATCATTTTAGCATCTTCCATAGTGGACTGATCGCTATAATCATGCGATATTCTCTGAAATTAAAAATCACTTTGTTCACAAACTAAATATTGTCAAGGAATGATATATCGTACCTCTCCGCTGCTCCCAACCAATTCGGCATAATCTTGATGCGTGTAGACTATACGGGATGGATCACTGTGTTCTTTTAACAGTGATCCTCTCCATGTACCTGATGAAGACAGAAACACAAATGATTCTGAAAACTTTTAAGTACGTTAAGCTCACCTATAGGAATGGCACTCCATAGTTTGACCATCTTTTCAACACCCGACGAAGCAATGAGATTATTGTGCCTGTTGTATCTCACTTGGTTCACTATCGATCTGTGTCCTCGAAGGACCACGTGAGATAAACCCCACTCAGCTGAAAAAAACTGATTGGTTTAAAGATATCCCAAGTAAGCTTCTAAAGCTTACCGTCATCTTTCGGTACCTTCCACATGTATAAGTTGAAATCGTCAGATCCGCTCAAAACATATTCGTCATCGTCGCCAGCAAACGAGCAAGTCTTCATCGTGCAGCTGTTGTAATATTGAGGATGATAAAACTGACATATCGAGTGTTCTTCGTGAAGATTGTATAATACAGGGGGCAGTCGACGTCTCAAAGCTAAAACTTTGGTTCCGGAGGAATTGAAACAGGCGCTGATACCACTGGTCTTTCCACAGCTTGAATCATATTTTACCAGCTCTCTGAAGAAAATTGAAATGAGCAAGATCATCATCAACTGATAATTATTTTCTAATAAGGGGACTATCACGGTTCAGCATCTAAAGACTTTTCCAATAAGTGTGTCAGAACTCTGAGATGTAAGAGCGGCAACACCGTTTGCTATATATATACATATAAATGTCACTCAAAAACTGCTGTTTTCAGTACATTGTGTTAATTCTGTCAATTCAATTGACATTCGTTTGTTGGAAATCGATTTAGTGTTAATGGTGAACCCTAAGGAATATGCTAACGGAATATCATTTGGTTGAACTGATAAATGTGGATACAGACAATGTTTTCTTTCAACAAGACTTGTCACACATCTCGCCAGATAAAAAAGTTTCTTGGATGCGTTATTTCGCGAAATGGCAGTGTCAACTGGTCATAAGGTTAATTGGTTTTCCAGAATGCATTCTACCAGACGAGCCAAGGGACACATTTTGACAAGATTATTTTTAAAATACAATGCCGTTATTAGTCCTTCAAAATAAACCAAAAATTACCGGATTATTAATTGTAGTAATCATTGCTCCTCATTTTAAAGTGCTAACACTCTCATTGGAGCAGCCTTTATACAGAGTCTTCTTTTAATCCCACAACACAGGTGATTTATTTAATCTCAGGGACTTTATTTTTTTGTACGTTGAATTATTTTAATCAACCTACGGACTTCATAAATCGTAAATGTGGGGCGTTCATAAAAATCAACTCCTAACTCCGAAATTTAAAATTTGGGATTGTATCCCTCGTTGTAAATCCCTCGCAATTTTGTCTCCATGAAATTTATGGAAAATAATTATTAAATAGCAGGAGAAAGATATGGTATTCTAAAAGTAATTTTAATCATAAAAATCAATTACTACTAAAGTTTAATGTATTCCCAGCGAAGCGAGGAGTTAACAGCTAGTAAATAAATAAGTCTAGTAGTCCCCTTGTCAGTGAATACTTACTCTCGTGGTTTGCGGCAGTCCCACAAGGCTACACCCTCTTCAGAATTAGCTGATACCAGATAACGAGGTTTGGTGGGGTTGAACATCACAGAATGGAAACCAGTCTTTTGTTTGGCGAGAACTTGTGCCTCTAAAAATTCGAAATACTTAATATATGCGTTGTTTGAACATTTCTAGGTTCTTGTTTCATCATCATTGTATGGTGTGTGAAAGAGATCAAATTTGGCCAACGGACAAGACGTTGTATTCTAGCACGACCATACTCAACCATAAGGTGCTATAGACACTCGTCAACAATTGTTGTAACTTGGCTAAGGCCTATTTTAGTGCAAACACCATATAGCCCAAACTTTGCACCCTGATCCTGATCAGAAAATGATTCCGTAGATTCAGAGATTGATGCTATAAGTACCGCTTCCAACGGGTTGAACTAAAGGAGAGAAGCAACAAAAGGTCAAATACAACTGATGGTGAAGATGTTGAATTCTACCATAATACTCATCTCCAAGTTGGTATAGCAAACATCACAGGATATATCAGAAATCGTAATATGAAACGTATTCAAAGAAACACGAAAGTTATTATCTATAAAACTGTATTAGGATCTATAAAACTATCTAAAGATTTACTATCAAACACCAAATCACTTATTGTTAAATTCTCGAGGTGCTGTTCGAATCTAGATTGAATCATCTCCTAATGATGTTAACAGGAGTAGCGAAACACCCGTTGAAAAAAATAAAAATAAGTGATTTCGTTTTTAGTGGTAAATCCATGAGTTTAACAAAGATTTAGAGATTTAAATTGAAGAGTTAGAAATAAAAATTAGAAAAGGTATTCCATCGAATACAGTGTAGTTTACTTTGAAAATATCTTTTTGTCTCTGTTAATAGACTTTGAAAATAGTTTTCAAAAAAACAATCAGTTATAATGCTAATGATTAATGCTAATCAGTGCTAATGATTAATGCAGTACCTTGGTTTGGAGCCTCTCGGACGTCGTAGAGGAGCAGCCTACCATCTTCTCCAGCTGTCGAGATGATCTCATCATTTTGAGGATTGACACTGAGACCGTACACAGGTTTTCTATGAGGTATTGTGGTAATAGCGTTACCTCTTTAATAAAATATATGATATTAGTTATGTGTATATTTTGTAATATAAAAAAAAAACAATATTCTATCAGAACTTTATGAAGTTCTTGACATAAAAAAGAAAACAAGATTTTTTGAGAGATTTTTTTTTGTCATAAATGAAAAGATTATTATTATTTTTTTTATAATTAAAAAGTTACATCAAATTAAAAATAAATTTTTAAACCTAGTACCGATGACGCGCCGACAGTTGCATGACCTCTCAATGGTAACGTAAGCACGAACGCCAATATCGGGGTCGGCTCGTAACAATTCGGTAAATTTTCTTTCGAGCCCTTTCCGAAAAGACGTTCGGAAATGAAAGGAAAATATACTTGTTACTAATTGTTATTTAGGCAGCCGGTGCTGTTTTCAACGTTATACTCATATATCGTTTTTTGCGTTCGTTTTTAATAACTTTTATTTATATTATTTAATCAATGTAGGGAAAACAAATTAAAGTGCCAACTTTATAGAAATATTCCTGCGTGTCCGCAAAGAATCTAAATGTAGCAACACAACCGAGGGTAGTAACAATGAGAAAACCCTGCAGGATCGTCTATTTTGTAGGATACGAATAATAATATTCAAGAAAACGCGAATAGGCAAGAACAAAATTCGACTACCAATTTGGAAGGTAATCGTTTATGAAAAGTCTTATATTTATGAAAGTTTTAGAGGATAAACTCATTTGTAGATGGTCGAAGAGTACAGAAATTTGTGTGGCTAAAAGCCTTCCACTCAAAAAAAAAATGAGTTAGGTGCCTTCTTTTATTTGGGAAATCTATAGCTGGTCATGCATTATAGATAGTTAGCAGCTGGATTTATTTATATTTGTAAATAATATTAAATTAAAAGTCTAATGTGATGGTTTGTAAAATATGTACGACAAAACATCGCCATCGTTTTAAAAATACTGAAAACCTTAATTAATGCAGTAATGTAGTATGGATGAATTTTTATTGAAAATATTGTTAATACAGTTTAGTGTGGTGATTTGAAGAAGATTAGCTTTGGAGAATAGTTGCCTTGTTTTACATAACCCTGAAATTTCTTAGGCAAAACAGCTGCTGCCGTAACATCTGCACTTGCTGCTTCATCACATAATTTTGCACTACGACAGTTGTTTCGGGATTTAAATCTCATAAACCAACTCTTGCTTCCCAGAAAAGTTCGTTCGCCTCCATCTGTCTCCTTAAAATTATCAAAAATTGATTTTGCCTTTTCAGTTATAGCAGCTTGAGGCAAGAGAAGGTTTTTTGATTTGCATCATCCACTTATACAACAACAATTTTTCCATTTTTCAAAAATTTTACCTGTACTGTAACTCACATGTTTTACATTTACTGCCGTAGACTGTTGAGTAGAGTGAGAGCATTTACATTTTGCCAACTCTCATTTTTTCTGACACGCATTTGTATCCCTAAATAATTCTTGTTCTTCTCTTTCTTCCTGTGTTGATATCAGCATTTCTTTAAAATATTCTCTCTATACTTTGACTGCTTCTTCATCACCCCTAATTAGTATTCCTTCTGTTTCTCTGCATATACTTTATCCTAATGATGCTATTATAGTTGACGAAACACATTGGTAATGTTATAGATTGGATATCAAGTCCTGAAGCGCAGACCAGCGACACTGATTCCGATCAGAAGCAGAACTGGTCTAAACTGGTTCAGAAAATGTTCAGGAATGGAAAGAACTGTGCCGACGAAAACAAACGACTGAAGAGCAACAAGATCGCGCGACTCATATCAAAAAAGCGAGGAAGATTAGCTCGAATGGCACACAGCAAGTCCTCCAGCTCGGTGAAGAAGAGAGGGAAGAAGAGGAAAAAGAAGGGACGACAAAATGGAGTGTGCAAAAAGCAGGTCAAGAAAATCGTGGGGTATCTGGAGACAAGGCGCATGAAACAGGAGGAAAGCCCCAGGTATGAAAAATAATTTTAATTTTTTTATATGTGATATTTTTTCATTATATATATATATATATATATATATATATATATATATATATATATATATATATATATATATATATATATATATATATGTGTGTGTAGTTTAGATATTATAATCTACTGTAATATATTATCCATATTATCCTCGTTGGGGAAAGTTTTATTATGTATACTTTACAGTGTATTCAAAAACATTGTTTCACTTCTTGAGGATAAAAATATAGAATTGATTAATCTGCCTTCGGTTAGTTTTGGTATAAAATTATCACAATCTAAGGTTTTAGAAGGCAAACGAATTACTGCTCTACGTATTCATATAGAATGCGTCATTGGAAGAATACGAGAGTTTGATTTTCTCAGTTATTAATCATATGTAGCCTTTTATAGACTATTGTTATCATTGCTGTAGCATTAGTGATTTGACAATCACCTATAATATCAACATAAATTTATTAATATTCATTATAAAAAAAATAACTAATTACGTTTAAAAAACAAATTTACTTTACTTAAGTGAATATCAAGTTATTATAATAAAAATACAATCTAATATTATAAATCTAAAGGAAAAGGTAAAAGTATTAGGATTCGAGGCGTATCAGCAACTAAGCTATTTAGCGACTGGACCTACAGTTTTAACGTGGGTTTCGAACCACGGTCATCAGCCACCGACAACCCAGGCCAGCCTCCCGCTCAGGCTATCAACCCTTGGTTATGTGCTTACCCATAAGTCTATCAGGAAGCCTACCGACTAGGGAGTGACCAACGTAGAACACTTCTCAGAAGGCATCCAGCCTTACCTAGCCTTTAACTGGCGTGACTGAGGGATAATTCGTTGTCGGATTTTACACTCTTGCCTAGAAATAATCACAGACATTTAGGTGCGGATATGTGTATATGTAAGGGTATATATATGTGTGTGTGTGTGTGTGGGGGGGGGGGGGGAAAGAATTAAAGAAAAACAACCATCCGAGCGCTGGAATCAAACCAATTGCCGCACCAATGCCGTTTCGGCACAGCAGCGACAGACCCCCGCTCTTACCGTCCGCGCCAACGCGACCGGCATTATAAATCTGTGACCATAAAAATATCCACACCAGGTATATTATCACAATTAGCCTTTATGAACCCTATATCATACATTACTGAACTAAATTAGTAACCAACAATATTTTATTTTGCACTTAAGCTACAACAATACGACGTGAAAACACTGTACCATAATGACGTCACAAACATGACAGCCATGGCACGTGATTTTTAAATTTTATAAATTTTAATTCATTTATAATTAATTGTAAAAAATGTTTTTTAAAGTTTTTCGCATTGATTATCAATATTATTTATGATTTATGAAAGTTTTAAAATAAAGTAAAACAATCGATATTTAATTTTTATTCAAAACCCCAATTCCATATATTTAAACTTAGCTTGACTAAACTGGCTTAGCTTGACCTCATAATTTGAAGTGAACCTACGTATAGCGAGCCAACATTTCGAAGCGTAGGAGTTTAACAGCAGCAAGCCCAGTGTGCAGACTCTTTATCGTGGTGAAAGAATACTGTATTTTTAGCCAGATATGGAGTTTTAACCTAAATAACACAACTTCAATTGGTCTAATAGTAAAGCGTAATGTTTCCTGGTGAAAATTCTGCCTTTTGCCAGGTATTCTATGATTACTACACCATGAAAACCCTAGAAAACTGTACTTGACGCACTTTTACCTGCTCCCATTCACTGTTTGGACAGCTGCTTCGCCTCTGACACATAATGGTGAAGCAATGTTTCATCTATTGTTATAAAACGTCGAAGAAACTCAACAGAAGCGGGTATAAATAAGTAGAGGGTGTCCCAATATGTACTTCCGGATTTCCTTTCCTTTTCCGGATACATAAATAGCAACCCTCGTACAACCCACAAAATCGTCACAAAAAATCATGTCATGTTAAACGATCGCCGACTAAAGGTACATGACCTTCCTGATATTGTAAATATCTCGATAATCCGTGTTCACTACATTTTATACAATATTTTAGGCATGAAAAAGCTTCAGTCGGCGATCATTTAACATGACATTACGGATTTTTCTGACGATTTTGTCGGTTGTACGAGGATTGCTATTTATGTATCCGGTATCCGGAATAATAAAATAAAAACAAATATTTATCATTGAAAATGGTTTTATTGTTTTTTAAAATATTCTCCGCCATGATCGATACATTTTCGATTTCGATTTCGATGATCGATACTTTTGCATACGTTCGAACCAATTTTTCATACCACTTTTTCCATTTCGATTGAGATATCTCCAAAATATATATTTTGAACGCATCCACCACTTCTTATGATCTCGAAAATCGTTGACCACATAGTTTATTCTTCACGGACGGTACCAAAAAGAAATCATTGACTGCCAAATCTAGAGTGTACGGCGGATGATCAATCAATTCGATGTTTTGACCGGTCAAATATTGAATTGTTCGGTCCGATGTGTGACAGCTCGCGTTGCCATGGTGATAACTGATCCTGCGTCGCTGGTTGTTTTTTTCTTTTTTCTTCAAAGACTTCTGACAAACAAATGGTTGTGTACTATTCAGAATTGACAGTTCTACGATTCTCTAGTGGCACTCTAGCCACATCTTTATTTATCCCAACAAAACAGAAGACCATTTCCTTCGAAGTGCTTCTTGCGCGAACAACTTTTGTTGGGTTTGGCTCATTTTGAAAGACACATATAGTCGGCTGTTGTTTACGCATAGATCCAAGATTCGTCAACTGTGTAGATGTTATACACGGCTTTTGACGCACCACGATTGTATTTTTTTTGAGCATTTCTTTGTACTTCGCACAAATCTTCTTCATGGCTAAATATTGATGTAAAATCTTGTGTATGCTTGTCATACTAATGCCCAGGGATGTCTCAATCTCACGGTATGTCACTTGACAATCTTGCTTTATTAGTTCGCGCACAGTATCGGTATTTTCTGGCACAACAACCGATTCGGACGATCTTCTTTAAATTCGTTCGTGAGGGAATTCACTAACGCAGTGATATACAGTGGTTTTAGATGGTGGTTCATCGGCAAAAGTCGAAGTGAGTTGATCGATGCACTGTTGTTGAGATAATCCACGTCAAAAGTCGTAGTAAATCATGTCTCAAAAATTATCACGAGTCAATTCAATTTTTTGACTGAGATGAAATTTTCAAGTCACTAAACAATACAAATATCCGTATGACAAAACATTCCGAGTACGTATACAGTCAACAATGTCAAACTTAACGATGTGTATGTCAGGTGGTGCCTAGCAACACCACTGTTGACAATTCCGTATACATACATAGTAACCCTCATATTAAAAAAAAATATTGTGGGTAAGTTACTTACGAATAAATTTCGTGGATGATGACTTGATCGTCATTGCCTCCGGAGAAAATCTTCTGATTCTTTGAGTCAAACGCCACGCAAAAAATATTGCTGTTGTGGGTTTTCTTCATGGATACTGGGAAGCCTTTGTCATATATGGCCTCTGGCAGAGACCATAACAGAATTCTTCTGTCATCTCCACCTGAAAAAAAAAAATATATAGAATGTCTGTCCCAAGAAAAAAAAATTAAAAAGGCTAATGTGAAATTACATAAAAGATGTTAATCATCCATGCGAAAAATGGGTCCTGAATGAGCGATAAAAGAGTAGAGTAGAGCAGCGGATATGAGAGACATTCGTACAGAGAATAAAAAGAATAGACAAAGTCAGGAATAACCTAGTCATATATATACGGTGCTAGCCAACCCCCCCCCCCCCCCATCTTTTGAACGGTTATACTTAAACTAATGAAATTTGGAATGTGAAAATGACTGGAAGTAAATTCCTTTTCTAGTGATAACTGATGACGTCACAGTGCCATTGTGACCAATAATTTTCAATGGGATCCTATGGCAAGTGACACGTTCGTTTGAAAAGTATTAAAAAGATCTATTCAACCATACTAATTTTGTTTGGGTTCAAGGTAGTTTTGACGCATAAAATAAATAAATACTAAAATTTCAGTTTAGCGTATAATTAATACAGATTCACAAGTCCGTCCTTACACTAAATGTACTTACTGACAGTAAAACATCCTATTGGTAAACTCTTGTCGCACTCGTTCAAATGTTTCAGCGGAAATTGCTCTACACTCTTCAACAATTCGTTGTCTTAAAACATTAATACTGTAAGATGTTGTCGCATATAGTTTAGATTTAAGATACCCCCCACAGAAAAAAATCCAAAGGTGTAAGATCCGGTGACCGAGCCGGCCATTTTATCACGATATTGCTGATCCAGATAATGTCTTACTGCAGCACAATAGTGTGGAGGAGCTCCGTCTTGTTGGAACATGATTTTGAAGTTACCAAATTCATCTAGATTGTCTTCCAGAATTTCCAGAATTAACGGCTCAATCGCGGTCTCTAACATCTCCAGGTACGCTTTACCGGTTAAGTTGCCATTCAAAAATATAGGCCCAACTATGTGGTTTCCCAGAATACCTGACCAGACATTTACTTTTTTGGAAACTCTGTATGTTTCTCACTAAACACGTGAGGCTTTGTATCACTCCAGTACCTTACATTTTGAGTGTTTATATTTCCAGTAAGGTAGAAAGTATTTTCGTCACTAAAGCAAATTGTTTTTTAAATAATCTGGCACTCGATCAATTCTAGAGGTCATATTTTCACAGAATTGCAGTCTTCGGTCGGGGTCGTCATCTGAAAGTTGATGCACGTTGAACACCCGGTGCATCGTCCTCTGACTGACTTCACAGATAGGTGCAACTTGGGTTGTAGAACATGTAGGGTTTACTACCATTTCTGCAATTATGTCAACTTCTTTGACATTAGAAATTTTGGGGGGTGCCAGATTGTTTTACGTCTTTAACACTCCCTGTTGTTTCAAATTTATCAAAAAGCTCCCTCAAATAGGTCCTAGATCGGGATACCTCTCATTAAAAAAGCGCTCCGCTCCATGAAAATTCTTTCCGTATTCACTAAGCATTAAGGTAGCTGCTACCTGGTCTCCTAAAGTACGTACCATTGTGTTTAATTAGAAACTCAAACGTTTCGTGCAAAAAGACTGCAAGTAAATATTCAAAAATTGAAACCATGGAAAAACAGAAAAAGTAAAATATGTTGGAGAATTACAAAAACGTCAACTTTTTTGACAATTGTCTAGAGATAGAATTGTATTCTGTACTCTGTATTAATTATACGCTAAACTGAAAATTTAGTATATATTTATTTTATACGTCAAAACTCCCTTGAACCCAAACAAAATTAGTATGGGTCAATAGGTCTTTTAAATACCTTTCAAACGAGGTGTTACTTGCCATAAGATCCAATTAAAATTATTGGTCACAATGGCACTGTGACATCATCTATGATAATTACGTCATTAGTTATCACTAGAAAAGGATTTTACGTGCAGTCATATTCACATTCCAAATTTCATAAATTTAAGTATAACCGTTCAAAAAATAAAGGAGGGAGGGGACTTTTGGCTAGCACCGTATATATATGTATACCGTATATAACATATGTTTCGTCTCTCGATGTACAGACTCTTCAGGTCGCCGACATTGGGTGCTTGACTGGGAAAAATGTTTATTTAGGCGGAGACACAGATATATATATAGATATATATAGATATATATAGATATATATAGATATATATAGATATATATAGATATATATAGATATATATAGATATATATAGATATATATAGATATATATAGATATATATATAGATATATATAGATATATATAGATATATATAGATATATATAGATATATATAGATATATATATATATATATATATATATATATATATATATATATATATATATATATATATATATATATATATATATATATATATATATATATATATATATATATATATATATAATATATACGAAGATGTACGAAGAACATCCTAGTCCGCAAAATAAGGTGGTTACTCAAAGTAACATCGAAATTGTGCGTCAATTTATAAAAAATCAGCCAAAAAGTTCGCTACGATACATAAAAATGGACTTGAACATGTCCGTCGGTGAATCTTTTCACCGACGTGACCGATCGTGTTGGAGTTCGTTAGGATGGTGCCACACAAAATGACTTGACTGAATCCAACATTGCAAGGACTGATTAAAGAATCAAAAACGGAGAAAAACTTCAAGAATAGCATTGTTACTAGTGATGAGACATGGTGTTTTCAATATGATCCAGAAACCAAGCGTCAAAGTGCCGAATGGAAGCACCCGAGCGAGCCAAATCCGAAGAAAAGCCGTCTCGAGAAGTCAAAAAGTAAAACAATGTTGATTTGTTTCTACGATTCGGAGGGAATTGTGCACAAAGAGTTCGTTCCACCTGGTCAAACGATCAATGCTGTGTTTTTTCTTGGTGTTATGAAGTGTGTGTTGTTGCGCGGTCGCAATACCGTCGATAAGACAGCTGGACGCTCATCACTGATTTTTTTTTACCAAAAATGGCATTTTAACCATCAATCATTCACCATACTCGCCTGATTTAGCTCCCTGCGACTTCTACTTCTTTGAAAATCTCCATTTGCCGATGAAAGGACAGTGTTAAGCCGACATTAAAGTCATTCAAAAAGCTTCGACCGCCATTCTGAAGGAGAAATCTTTAGCCGAGCTCAAAAATGAATTAGTCAATCTAATTGACCGTGCAAAACGTTGTATTGACGCGCAAAGAGACTATTTTGAATAAAAAAAAAGATTTTTGCCAAAAAAATTGTTTTTTTTAAGTCCCGTTTTCCGTGAGATGCATCTTCTATCATAAATATATTTTCAAATAAGAGCGTTAAAACTTTGAAACATAATAGCGGCAACGCTGTTTGCAATGTAAACGACAATCATAAAATAAACCAAAAACATAAACACCAAACAACTTTAGTCACTATCGAAAGTATCTCCAGAGACCCGTTTCTGGCCTTAAGCCGTCATCAGTTGAGCTTCGAGTTATACGTTCGAAAGCAACTGAAGGATTGACCAGGGTCCTGACCATATATATTAATTGGCCAAATCGGGTGAAAGCAGCATTGAAATGCAGCTCACGCCATCCGGTGGTTCGTAACAGTATTACTGTTTGAAACATTTCATCTGATTTGGCCGATTAATATGATCAGGACCCTGGTCAATCCTTCAGATGCTTTCGAACGTACAACTCGAAGCCCGACTGATGACGGCTTAAGTCCGGCGTGTCCCATCGATGCAAATAAGTAATAATCAGATAGATCCAAGTTTGGTGAGTAAACCGCATGTGAAAGTATTTTCCAATTAAACTGCTTAATCGTTTCCTTGGCCAGTTTTGCTGTGTATGATGGTGTATTATCATAAATCGAAATTACTTTGTGTTGCCTTTTTTTGATGTTCTGGTCGTTTTTTCTCGCACAGCTCGATTTTTTGTTGTCGTTAGCATTCAGTATTAACGGTTTCGCCAGGTTTTAGCAGCTCATAATAAATCATGACCTTTTGTTCCCACCAAACACAGAGCATTATCTTCCGTCCATAACGATTTGGCCTTGCAGTCGATGGTTCGCCTGGAGTTACCCATGATTTTTTACGCTTAGGATTCTTAAAGTATATCCACTTTTCATCGCCAGTCACAATTCGATGGAGAAATGATTTTCTTTTGTACCTGACAAGCAGCATTTCGCAAGTGGTTTTTCGGTTTTCCTGCTATCTTTCATTCAGTTCATGTGGAATCCATTTTCCCATCTTCTGGATCTTTCCCATGGCTTTCAAACGTATAGAGACGGCTTCTCGTGTCACATTTATTTGATCCGTAAGTTGTTGTTCCGTTTGAGCGTCATCCTCATCCAACAGTGCTTGCAATTCGCTGTCTTCAAACTTTTTCGGTAATCTTCCACCTTCTTCGTTTCTCACGTCAAAATCGCCATTTTTGAATTCACCGTAAGCTTCGACAAGCCTTCGATGCGATTCTGCAGCAGTTTTCTTCAAATGGTAACAGAAAATAAATGCAGTACGCAATCGTAATTTCCAGACTATTACAAAGTATGCTGATATATGAAACGTGTATTGTTGTAAGTTGAAAATCTTTTTTATTGGAACCTTCGGTGTGGAACTCGAAGCTCAAAGAGATTTACCACTAAACACCGAATTACTTTTTTTACAGTTCTCGACGCACGTTTGCACACGACGCACTATGTTATCATCATCAGGAAATGATTTAATCTGATTCTAAAAAATGAAAAAAATAAAATTAAGAATGATTTTAAACCTGAAGAGATTTACCACTATCACTTTTATTTGAACTGCTCGACGCAAGTTTCGCTAACCATGTTAGCATCATCAGGAGATGATTTAATCTCCTTCATCAGGAGAATATTAAATTATCTCCTGATGATGCTAACATGGTTAGCGAAACGTGCATCGAGCAGTTCAAAAAAAGTGATATGGTGTTCAGTAGTAAATCTCTTCAAGTTTAGTGTTTCACACCAAAGGTTCCAATAGAAGAATTGATCTAAGAATGATTTTATTAAGACCTTAAATAGTAAATTCCAAAACATAGTATTCACGCATGAACTCGAAAACAACGATATAGAAAAAATACCAACACTTCGAGATACATTCTTAACGATTCAAATCATAGCTTCCAAAATAAGATGGTAGTTTAAATTTTATGATAAATAGATTAATCAATTTTCCTTTAAACAAAGATAATTATAACAAAGAATTAAAATTAATGAGGCAGGAATCTGAAGTGAACGGTTGTAATAAGAACATTGTAGATAAATTAATTAGCAAACATAAGTTGGAAAAATTATTGAAAGAATCTTCGACTTTTCAAAAGGACCAGAATAAAAAAAAATTCATGGTAATACCGTTTGATGCTCAATTAACCCGAAGGATAGACAAAATTTTGAAAAAAGTGGACATTAAAGTTGTGGACAAACCATATAATAAATTAAGTCCTGGATAATCTAAAGGATAACGTAGATTAACATGGAAAGTCGGGGATTTAGGAAATTAGCTGTGAAGATTGTGATCGAAGGTATATTGGGCAAACAAGAAGATCCATATTAACGAGATATAAAGAACACGTTAGATATGGAAGAAAAAGGGCCAACTATTGGCAAATTCCGGTTTCATATTTATATACCTGGTAGACCTCCACCAACTATACGTGGGCTGCAAACAAACGTTGGGAATTGTGGGCGTTCCAGAAAAAAATGAGAAATGTAATTCACACAACAATGACTAACACCACATGCAGATACAGAATTGAAGATGATCTGCCCGCACCTTTTGAAATGACAAGAGACGTAAGGCAGAGTGACGTTCAGTCCCCAATGATTATCAGTTTAGTATTAGAAAGATCAGCGGGGGAAACCAACCTGAAACAAAGAAATATCATCTATAATAAAAACTGTCAAATAATGACATACACCAGTGACATCGCTATACTTGGAAGAACACGTAGGAACATTGAAGATGCTATCTCACGACTGGATAAAACTGTTAAAATGGACAATTACTAGACTCTATTAGTAATGACATGAGCCCAGAAATAACGAAACGCGACTATCCAGAAAATGTAAAGTCCGAATCTACAAGTCAATCATACTGACCAGTGCTGACCTATGGATGTGAATCTTGAACTCTTACAAAAGAGCAAGAGGAATATTTAAGTGGATTTAAGCCTAATCTACTTCGTAGAATAGACAGACCTGTATCTGACAGTAAAATCCAAGATACGGTAGAACAATGAATTGATACCACTAATAAAACAGGACATTATAAGGTATATAAAACACGAATAAAAGTGACTGGACATATCTGGAGGCAGTCACAAGGAAGGACAAGGCTTTCCATTAACTATAGAGCAGTGTGCGTACGTGTTTCGCTATCCATGATGTCAGCATCATCAGGAGATCTAATTCAATCTCCTGATCAATTAGATTGAGTCATTTCCTGATGATGCTAACAAGGTTAGCGGAACGCGCGTTGATAAATTAAAAAATGATTTGGTGTTTAGTGGTATATCTTTTTGAGTTCAATAACAATTCAAACATGCAATTTATTTAATAAGTAAGACAGTGCAAGTACGCATTTGTTCTGTTTTATTACAAATTTATCCATTTATTTGCATGAAAATCTTAAATATCTATGCCCCGTCATATTTATAGAATTCTTGACATTGAAAAGATATTTTTTATATAATTTTGCCTGATATGTGTGCGCAATAATAAAATAACTTTATTAAACTT
The DNA here is from genome assembly GCA_031761425.1 of Cosmopolites sordidus. Classification (NCBI taxonomy): domain Eukaryota; kingdom Metazoa; phylum Arthropoda; class Insecta; order Coleoptera; family Curculionidae; genus Cosmopolites; species Cosmopolites sordidus. The sequence continues at coordinate 82,840 of JARFXV010002181.1, read as the reverse complement.
AAAACCCAACATTTGGGCTTATCTTGACACGGAAAGGACTATGACGACATGGCAACCATTTTCTTCAAGATAATTTTATTGTGCTTTTAAATACCACAATACGATTACGCGAAACGATAAAGAACCCCTCGCCCAAATGAATGGTGACAAAAATAAAACCATTATCGAACGAATCGTGATAAAAATAAACCGCAACTGGTAAAATATCTATTCCACACTATATGGCAGATATGTAAACTTGTAAATAGGAACGATCATAGGCCCGTTTTAACTTATTTCCGGATAGTTTTTAAAAATAGTAACTTTAATTATTATTACCTGATACTAGAAGCTCTCCTTCGGAGGAAAATTCGATGGCATTCACACACCCATAGTGCGAGAACAGATCCTTTCGGTAAAAATTTCTAGCTTCTGCCAACCGTTCTTTGAAAATACGGTTTTTTATCACGAAACTGTCCTTGTATTGTCGGTCCACGATGTACCGTAGAGGATTTAGTACCGATGGCCCAGCCATTAAGCCTTCTTTCGGACCTAGCTGGTACCCAAAACGCTTTTGTTGACAAAAATCCAGAATGAACGTCAAAAATGGACTGGGGCATGTCACAATCAGCTGTTTATCAGGCGAACACGTTCAATTGCGCACGAGAACATACCAGTGCTTTCTCTCTCTTTATTCGAAATTTATATGAGGAAAAGAGATCGATATGACTCTGTTCTAAAATAACTATTGTAAGTATAATGTGGGCATGTCAGGACTTATATCTGGCTATCTTCGTTTAGTATTTGGAGACAAACAAAGGAAAGAGATGGTAATGTGGTCGTAAACTCAATGGGGTTTTGCCACGGAAGCTTGTTTTCGTTGGGGCAGGTGATGGAAACAGGTAAAAAGGACATATTCTGTGCGGGGGAGTTTTTGCACGAAAAAATTCTTCCAACTTAGGCAACTCGTGCAGTCAAATTATTATGTATTTTTATTATTCATTTTGAAATCAAATTTAATATGTTTTTCTATTCAGATTAAAAGTAGTTTATTTTGTGTTAAATGTGCCATATTAATATTTTTTTTAATAAATATTATCATAGGCGACTCGTTTATCAAATTTTTTATGTTTATTAGGCTGTTCATTATCAAACTAGCTGTAGTTTATTTATAAGTTATTCAGTTCATAACAATGCAAAATATGCGATTGTCTCAGCTTTGAACTAATCATTTAAAGTGAATCTTCATCCAGAGAGCTATTACTTCAGGTCTAGGAAGAGGGAGTATAATCCTTGGGAGCCAAATCCGACCTATACGGTGCATATGGAAACATTTTGAAACGTAGATCACCTATTTTGCATCAACAACCCAATACATGTTTGCAGACATTAGCGTGGGCAAAGAACACATTCGTTTTGACAAGAGGTGGACGTTTAATCTGATTAGTATGCGTCAATTGATCCAACAATGATACATAATATTCCCTAGTCTTGCCTTTTTATCATGTTATTTTGTGAGCATCGAGCAACTCAATAATTCCAGAAAGGCGTAGTGGTAGTTTTTTCCTGTAGATGGAACCTTTTTTGCTTTTTTGGTGCATTTTTACCTGCCCAATGCTTGGAGTGCTTCGTCTTTTCGTCGAAAACGAAGACGAAGAATCCTTTTAAGTGAAATCTAACTTTTTTATGTGTCCCATGGGGCTCGTGTTCAATGTTATCTATTTTTCAAAAAATGAAAGCACAGCTTTTCAAATATTTATAATTTCCTGTAACTCTGCAGCACAACAAATAACAGTACATCATTGCTAGGCTTTGGATACGATAAATCACGTGAAATAAACGATAGGGTATTGTATATACAGTAATGGACAAAAGTTTATAGACAAAGTGAATGTTTATAATTTCTAAGTTAAAGTTATTTTTATTTTAAAAACAGATACATGATTTATTTATAACTATATACTTAGTATAAATATCAAGTATTAATCTAAATATACAAATAATATCGCGAGGAGAAATAAAAAAGTTGAATTCTTACAGGACAATGAGCAAAACCTAAACGGTTTCTTCTGTTCTTCTTTGAAAGACTCGGTTTCTTGATGGGTCGACGTGCAAACAACTCTTGTTCATTAAGCCTTCTTTTAATGGTCTTTGTGGACACGTCTGCTAATTCTTGGTTTATTAAATCAGGTCTTGATTTTGCAGATTTAGCAGTTGGAGACTTGAATGGAGCCTTGAATGAAATATATTTAATTTAACTTTACTGTTCTCCCACTAAGTTTTCTGAGACGACCAGATCTTGGCGATAGTTCTATTGTGCCCTGCTATTAAGTATTGCCCATACAGCGTTCCTTTTTAAATTTAAATTTTTAGCTACAGTAGCTTGATTTTGACCACTTTGGTATATCAATTCTTCTATTGGAACCTTTGGTGTGAAACACTAAACAAACTAACTTTATTCATTTCACTTTAAAATTAATACAGTTAACGTGTACAGCAGAATACATTCATCCTAAAACATTTTTTTAAATGCCTCGTGGTCCTCATATTTCATTCTAGAATAAACGTAAAATAGTTGAAACCAAAGTGCCAAATTTGAAGAGATTTACCACTAAACACCAAATAACTTTTTTTGAACTTCTCGACGCACGTTTCGCTAGCAATGTTATACACGCAGTGTGTATATATATATATATATATATATATATATATATATATATATATATATATATATATATATATATATATATATATATCATCATCATCATCATCATCATCATCATCATTAGCCCGTATCGATCCACTGCAGGATGACCGTATCGATCCACTGCAGGAAGATATATATATATATATATATATATATATATATATATATATATATATATATATATATATATATATATATATATATATATATATCTATATATATATCTATATATATCTATATATTCTATATAAGAATACTGTTGGTGAGTCTTCTCGGTGGGAGCCTACTAATATGTCCATAGAATTTCAACCTTCTTTTTCTTATGTCCGCCGCTACGTTGGACATTCTCTCTGTGGTCTTTCGAGAATGTAGTCTGTATCCTTCCTGTCAGTTTTGGGCCGAGAATTTTCCTCATAATTTTGCGTTCTTCTTTTAGTATGTTTTCTGTGTCGCTTTTTGTATGAAGTGTAAGTGTCTCGCTTGCGAATAGTACCTCTGGTTTGATTACTGTGTTCTAGTATCTTATTTTTGCGTGTGTAGATAGGCATTTCTTATTGTAGATATTGTGTGTCTTGCCGTATGCCCTGTTCATCTTCTGTGCTATCTTCTCTCCTCCTGTGGGTTCGAGGATCTCGCCCAGGTATTTTAAGTGACCCTATTTATTTTGCCGTATTTGGTGTTCAAATTTTGGACATCTAATTTTGAGCAGAAGAATTCGGTTTTTTGAAAGGAAATTTGTAGGCCAACTTTCTCTGCACATTCCTTGAGGACTTCGATCTGTTTGGTTGCCCTTTTTTCATTGTCTGCGAGTATGGCTAGGTCGTCTGCGAAGGCCAGTCATGATATTTCTATGTTGTTTTTGGTTCGTCCGAGTCGTATTGGTTTCCAGTGTCCTCGATTTTTTAGTTCCTTTTCCCATTCCCTTATGAATTTGTCCAGGACCATGTTGAAGAGGAGTGGGGATAATCCATCTCCTTGGCGTACTCCGGTTTTAATCAGGAAGGGTTCGGAAAATTTTTCCCATACATTTCACTTTAGAGATTGTGTCAGTCAGTGTCTGCTTGATCAATCGTAGTGTTTTGTGGTCGAGTCCTTGTTCTTCTAGGATGTTGAACAGAGATTTTCGGTGGATGCAGTCGTATGCTTTCCTGAACTCCACGAACGTGCAGATGATTGGGACGTTCCTGATAGCTTTGTATTTCAATATTGTTTTTAAGTTAAATATTTGTTCAGTGCATTAGCGACCAGGTAATGCACTGAACATGGTAGCATGGTACTCGCCAATTTTGTGTTCTAATTGTTCTTGTATTCTCTGGAGTAGGCATGCTGAGAGGATTTTGTAAGTGATTTGTAGTAAGGAGATTCCTCTGTAGTTGTTCACATCAGTTCTGTCTCCCTTCTTGTGCAGCGGGTGGATAAGAGCACATTTCCATTCATCTGGTAATTTTTCTGTTTGCCAAATGTTCGTGATAATTTGCGTAAGATCCTGCAGTGAATTTGGTCCGAGGTTTTTCAATAGTTCCGCGGTGATACCATCTTCACCGGATGACATGTTATTCTTTAATTTGCGTATGTGCCTTTGGATTTCTTCCTGTGTTGGTTGGAGTGGATATGGATACAATTTTCCTTGGGGAATCTTGTGTCGCGTTCAAGGCAATCGATGAGATCAGAGAAATAGTGTGCCAGCTCCTGACAATTCTCCTTATTGGTTAGCGCCAATCTCCCATTCCGCTTTCTGAAGCAAATATTTTGTGGTGTGTATCCTTGGATTTCTTTTGCAAAAGTCCTATAAAAGTCTCTCGTATGTGTTTATATCCCTGAATTTATCCGCCATAGAGCAACTGGTGATAGGGATCAAAATAAGAGGATTTAGTGTTGTTAAATGTGTTGGCAAATGTTACTTATTAAAGGATAAAGGGTGTTGAAAATGAAACTAAATTTTAGAAAAATTGAGATAATTTAAAAAGGGTTGAAGATATCAAGTTCAAAATCAGGGTAGTCGGGTTTTCAAAGGCGACAAATCCTAATTTGGTACTAGTTTGAGTCTAGTTCCTAGAGGGCGCTTGCTACCTACTCTGTGAGAAATTAACTCACTCATATTTTTTTTACCCTACAAAGGTGGAAATATTTTGACTTCACAATAGAAACGACACGAAACGACGACACAATAGATTGCGAGATATTTGTGTTCGAATATTGCATTGCACATCTCATAGTCCTATCTATGAATTTTATCCAAGAACAGCAAAATGTGGTAACTTGTACACTAATCTTAATCTCCAAGATATTTAAACGGTATTGTGATTTTTCTTATAAGGTTTATTTGTTTTAGGTCATATAAAAGAAAAACAAATAGCAAAACATGTATGGAAGAAATGTTACAAACAGCTGGACTAATAATAAATTAAGGTGTTTCCATAAGAATCGTCGCAAAATACTTTGGAATAGATGAATCTACTCTACGAAAGAGATAAAAATCGGGGCATGATGTTGATAGCTTGGGAAGATATTGAAGTGTTTTCTCAGAGAAAATGGAACGTGAACTTGTAGAACACTGCCAAAATCTGGATAATCGGTTTTATGGTATCACGTTTAAAACTGTCAGAAAAATCGCGTATGTGTATGCAGTTTTAAACAACATAAAAAACCCATTTAATCCAAACTCAAAACTAGCTGGCCAAGACTGAGCAAATAGTTTTATTAAAAAATACAGCATGCGAGCTCCTCACGCCACTAGTTTAGCAAGAATGATAGGATTTAACGAATTTAAAGTTAATTTGTTTTTTGAAACTCCATCAGAATTGTTCAAAAATTTAATTTTCCACCAAGTGCTATCTACAATATGGATGAGAGTGGTATGTCAACCGTTCCTAACAAAATACCAAAAACTGTTAGCGCGAAAGGCAAGAAATTTGTGGGCGGGTAATTTTGTTCTTCCCGCGATAATATTTCCTCGAAAAAGTATGAAAAATGAGCTGATGGATGGGGCTCCATGATCCAGTGATTCTGTTCACCTAGCGACAATGCCAGAAGAAATGGCTTTAACAAGAAACATAGCGGTCAAGCAAATAGCTTTAACACCAGAGAAGTTTGAGCCTACATTAGCTCAACAACATGCAGAGAAAACACTAGTTTCATCTAAGGATATAATTTCACTTCCAAAACGAAAAAATTATCAAAAACGAAGAAGAGAATAAAAAAAATCGCTTTCAAGCTTTCAAGCACTCTTAATAAATTAAGACTGGAAGGTCTGGCTGAAGAGAAGTTGAGAAAGTCAACGCGTGTCGAAATAAAAGGAAAAATTACAGAGTATGCTATAAATGAATCAAAAAAGAAAGTTAAGGTAAAGGAGAAACTATCTGATGATGTGTCTCCAGGATGCCATGAACTTTTTGAAGACCCTCCCATTGAAGAATGGATTCAGTGTAAGCTCTGCAAAAAGTGGTGGCACGAAGAGCGCATGTGGTATGAGAAAATTGGGGATTTTGAATGCGATTTATGCATTTAAAGCGTGTATGGGTATTTGCCCCACATTAACCGGACTTTTGCCCCACATATAGGGCAAAAGTCATGTTATGTATGTCATGATATTTTTATTTATTAATAGATAAGTTTTTCTTGTTTGTCACGAAAATATGTTATTTTGCGTAGTAGTTGGATGTATTGTTTGTATATGGATGTATTCTTTATATATTAAAATGTTTAAAATACAAATTTTAGCTCTGCAAGAAACAGGTAGACAGATGATAACACCTTGAACTTCGGAAACAACAGACTTTTCATAAGTAAAATGTTAACGAAGAAAATAAATCTAAACCTGAAAAAGTCCTGGGAAATTCTGGAAAAGACTATTTCTAAAATTCCCTCTAAATATGTAAACATCCTACTGGGTGATTTCAACGCCCAACTAGGAAAAGAAAGATAGTACAGAAAAACAGTCGGCAGTCTTCCCGCTCATAAATAGACTAACCATAACGGCAAAAGATTGGTTGAACTATGTTCGCGGTTTAATCTAAAAACAATGTCAACCCATTTTCAGAAGAAAATAACACAACAAAAGCCATGGAGGTGTCCAAACACGTATATGGGTGAATTTCAAATTGAATTCAAATTCATTTCGTATCCCAATTATAAAGAGATTTTGAATGTTCATGTCAGGAAAGGAGCTAACATAGACACAGATCACTACTTGACTAGAATCAAACTTACTTTAAAACCTCGAAAATTTATTCAAAAGGGACTGATAATACCAAAGTCCGACCCTAGGAAAATAATACCAACCTTAACAGAAGAGCTTGATAAGCAACCAGCACAGAACTGGCAAGAATTGAAATAAAAAATTATCAAATATCAAAAAACAGCAATAAACTATAACATCTTTTTGGAAGTAAGAAAAGAAACATCGAAGTTGTTAAACTAATTAGTCAAACTAAAAGAAAATATGAAAACAATCAACTTAATGACATAGAAAAAGATTTCCAAAAAATAACACCAGAAATTTCTAAAAAAACTTTAAAAACTAAATTAACAGGTTATCAACCCCGAAGTATTTGGTTCCAAAAGGAAAACGGACAATTAGCTCTAAATAAACAAGACAATTGCACAGAACTTGCGAAATATTTTGAACAAATACTAAACTGTCCTGAACCCTTAAACAGAATACCAACTCTAAACCCTAAACAAATAAACCCAGATTCATTACCACCGAATGAAAATTAAATAATTAGGCAAATCAAGTGGCTAAAAAATAACAAAACTTCTGGTGAAGATGGAATCACCGCTGAACTTTTGAAATCCGCTGGTCCAGGTACAATCAAGGAAATAACCAAAATTCTAAAAGAAGTTTGACGAACCAAACAGATTCCAGAAGATTAGAAAGATGCTCTAATTCATCTACTACATAAGAAAGGAGATAGAACGGATGTAAACAACTACAGAGGGATATCTCTTCTCCCAGTTTGTTACAAGATTCTATCTCAATGTCTACTAGACCGATCACAGGGACAGTTAGAACCTAAAATTGGTGCACATCAAGCAGGTTTTCGACCGGAGAGATCCTGCCCTGAACAGATTTTGAATCTAAAGTTGATCCTAAGATATCAAAAACTGCACAATAAAAATCTCGGCTGTACATTTGTGGATTTCAGAAAAGCATATGATTCTATTGACCGGGAATCTTTATTCCAAATCTTGAAAGAACAAGGATTAGATCTGAAAACGCTGGCAATTATTAAAGCAACACTAACTACCACAAGGTCAAAAGTTAAATTCATGGGTGACATCTCAGAGCCCTTCGAAAATAAAACTGGAGTGAGACAAGGGGATGGACTCTCGCCACGCTTATTTAACTGTGTTCTAGAGAAGTAATGCAGGAGCGGCGTGAAAAAAAGTGGGCTCTGAATATTGATCAGCCCATTAAACTGGGGAGAACCAACATTAAAATTGAATTTTGGCTCAAGATATATTAACGGCACAAAATCAGATTGAAATTCTAAAAGAAACAGCAGAAAAGGTAGGACCCCAAATTTCCTTTAAAAAGACACAATACATGACCTGCAACATACTAAGAACACCATTTCTAAAAACAAAATATGGTAACATCAGACGAGTCCCTCAATTCAAATATTTGGATGAAATAATCATGGAAAAGGGGTTGGAAAAAGCGGCCAATAAGGGTAGATGTCAAAAAATGGAAACTGCATTATTAATCTAGAATGTCTATATGGGACAGAAACGCTCATTTTGTATAGGTAGAGAGACATCGAGGAGATTGAAAAGAAGGAAAAAAAAAATTTAGGCCCCAAATAAATAAATCACACAACATACCGACATCGAGAAAACCAAGAAATCAAACAATACACAGATATACATAGTGATATGAGAAAAAGAAGACTTAAGTTTTACGGACACGTAAAACGGATGAATCCGAATAGGCTAACTAGACAAATAGTCGAATTTTATGAAAATAGGAGTAGAGCTAGAGGAGAAATAATTAAATTGATTGCTGCAGTTAAAGAGGACGAGAGGAGAAAGATAAGCAAATATTACACAAAGTACAATTCAGGATAGAGGCTGTTTCAGACACAAGGTTAACGTTTGGGAGGTTGGCCAGAGAGAAAAATTTAGGAAGACTGGAAGAACTTGGTCTGACGAAAGGAGAAAAGCTCATAGCGAAAGTATGGAATCAATATGGGCGCAAAGGAAGGCTAACAACAACAAACGCCTCTAACTGTACTTGGCGTGGTCCATCAGGGCCTATACGTAAATAATAATAATAATAATAATAAAATGTTTTTTCGGGTTTGTGGTTTTTATAATTATTTAACCCGTCATTATTAAAATGCGTCATTTTGCCCTACTCTACTCTATACAATTTTCTACCTTTCTCCCAAAATAAACATGATTTTTTTTTAAGAAAAAATTTAGAATTATTAACCGGTATTCAATTTTTCGATGGTTGTTTTTTCATAATTTTTATAAACCCAGATCAAGAAGCTGACCTAGTTGATAATATCGCCTCAAGATGGAAACGCACTATTCCACTTCCTTAGCTTAATCGATTAGCGATCAAAAGACAATAAACGATATTATTAACGCAAAGCAACGATAAAAGGCCTTCATCCTGTACGCAAAAGCATTGTTGTTTCATATCACGAAGCGCATATCGGAAAGAAATGCCATATCAGTCGAAGACATCGAATTGAAATTAATAGCGTGCCGTACAATTTACATTCAACGATACAAAAGTTCCGTTTGACTTGATCGTCGGTTAAAAAAACCGCAGTTTCCTGTAGATTTTTTCGCACATCCCGTGGATTTTCGCTAAATATTAATTCAAAATATTGAAATTCGTGTGATGGAGAAGACGATGGTGATTTGGGTGTTTGCTTATTTAAATTTCGGTGTTGTGAGTGGGTTCATTTTCGACTTGAACCATCCAGTGATCATTGTTGATCCAGAAAGTGATGGAGAAAAATCACAGTTTGGACGTTCTGTGGTGTTATATACTGACAATGAGTCCGGCGAAAAATGGTAAGAGAAAATATTAAGCAAGCATCTACGAGGGCAACGGGAAAAGTAGTTTTTTAGTCTAAAATACATTTATTTTCACGGCATCGCTGGCTGCATATTTCTTCCATCTCTTTTGCAATTTGTGGATGCCCTCCCATTAACCATTAAGAGAAACTGTTTCGTAGAAAGTGCTTGAGACATCGATGAAAACAAGTGATAGTCGCCAAGTCTGGTGAATACAGCGGGTGGGGCAAGAATTCCCAGCCAAGTACACAAATGGTCAACTCTTTTATTGGAACCTTCGGTGTGAAATACTAAATTCAAAAAGACTGACCACCAAACACCGAATCATTTTTTTAAACTTCTCGACGCACGTTTCGTTAACCATGTTAACATCATCAGGAGATGATTTAATCTAATTCTAAAACTAAACTATTTTCTATTTATATGAGAACCCTAATTGCTAACCTACTACCTAGGAGGCGTACTACCTACCTAATGAAGCGCGTAAAAAAAGGATACAAGGAAAAAGAAAAAAAGAGAATAAAATAATGAAAAAGATGAACCGTGAAGGTTACTAACCCTTACATTAATAATTGAAAAAGTTGACTGAACGGAATAGATCCTTTATCCTGGTTCATGATTTTCTTGCATTTTTCTATTTGAATGCTTTCATATGCATCCAAAGCCATGCCTACACCTTTAACCAACCTTAAATTACTAATGTTTATATTGTAGTCAGTGTGTTCTTTATATCTCCTTAATATGGATCTTTTTTAACTCAAAGAGATTTACCACTAAACACCAAATCACTTTTTGAAACTTTTCGACGCACGTTTCGTTAACCATGTTAGCATCATCAGGAGATGATTTAGATTAGATTAAATCATCTCCTGATGATGCTAACATGGTTAGCGAAACGTGCGTCGAGAATTTTCAAAAAGCGATTTGGTGTTTAGTGGTTAATCTCTTCGAGTTTACTGTTTCACATCGAAGCTTGCAATAGAAGAATGGATGGATATTTTCGTTTGCCCAGTATATCTTCGATCACAATCTTGACGGCTAATTTCGTAAATTCCCGACTTTTCATATTGATCTATTTTATCGTTTGGATTACCCAGAACTTCTCTTAATTTATTACATGGATTGTACACAATCTTAATCACGTCCACTTTTTTCAAAATGTTGTCTAGCCCTCGTGTCAATTGGGCATCAAACGGTATTATATTCTTGTTCTTATTATAACCGTTTACTTAGGATACCTCCCTAATTAATTTTAATTCTTTATTAATTATAGTGATTAGAAAGAAAAATATATCGAAGGGAGGCAAGTCCGGAGAATACAGGAGTTGCAAACTGAGTTCATTATTACCAAATATCGTCATCATCATCATCACTCAGTCATTGTCCATCCACTGCAGGATGAAGGCCTCTTCAGCATGCTTCCAACACGCGTGGTCTTGAGCTTTCTCCTGCCATTCGGGTCCAACATACTTGTTACGTTTGTGGACGGACGTGGACGTTTACGATCAAGCGGTGTCCACTCCATGATTTATTTGATCCATCTGTCGTCACGACACCTCGCTATATGGCCCGTCCAAATACATTTCAGTTCCTTTATTCCTCCAGTCATGTCTCATAGTTTTATTTGTTCTTTGGTCCATGTGCAGATCTGTTTATCCCGCCTTGTAATGTCAAGAATCCATTTTTTCATTCCCCTCTGCGTTACCTGAAGTTTTTGAACTGATTGCGATGTGAGTGTCCCTGTTTCACTTCCGGATGTCATAACGGACAGGATGCACTGATCAAAGATTTTTTTCTTCAGACCAAGATATATATAGTGATACACAATATCCAAATCCCTCGCTAAATTTGCAATTGTTCTATCTTCGGCAAATGTATTTAACATGAACTGACTCTTATTCTCAAGCGCCAAATGGCTCCATCGTCCTTTGCAGTTCTTGTGTTTTTGTAGCTCATCTGGGTATTGTAAAAGGAGAAATTGTTTTGTCTAGATTTCCACTTTGTTATTACTATTTGACACGTTTCGTTAATAACACTGTAGCTTCTTCAAAACTGGATATTTCCGATGATAAATTAGGTATAAATACAAAACGTTTCTACAATAAAATATATATTTTTTAAGAAATCCACACAAATGGTATTTATTGTCTGTACAAATTCAGTAAAGGGGATTTGTTCTGGTCATTTAGAAGGATTTTCGCATCTTTGAGACGATTTATTTCGAAACTTTCTAGATGGTTAATTTGTTTGCCTTTATTATGTACATGTAGTATTTTAAATTCACTATTAAAACGATGGTTCTCATCTAACAGATGTGAGGCGTAGTCAGAATTATGTTTCTTACATATGAAAGAAGAAATTACTCTAATAATAAAGCAGCTCGAGAGGCCTTAAAGACCCATGGCTTCGACTTTCTTTACTATCTTTCTCCATTTTACTCTGTTCATGGTTGCATCCTGCAATCCTCCTAAATGCTGTACCTAAATCTTCTTTACATGCCTCCAACCACGTCCTTCTTGGTCGTTCCTATTGGTCTTTTTCATCCATCTTATCTTGACAATGCTTGTTTTGCTTATCTACTATTTAGCATTCTTAATACGTGATCAAACCACCGCAATCTGGAAGACCCAAATGTCTTATAGATGATTTTCCGTATAGAAGTTTAATTTCTGCATTGGTTCTTCTTCTCCATATTGTCTCTGTATTTTCACTCCACCAAATATCATCCTCAGTGCACCAAATATCATACTAAAAGAAGAACGCAAAATTATGAGGAAAATTCTCGGCCCAAAACTGACAGAGGAAGGATACAGACTACATTCTCGAAAGACCACAGAGAGAATGTCCAACGTAGCAACGGACATAAGAAAAAGAAGGTTGAAATTCTATGGACATATCAGTAGACTCCCACCGACAAGACTCACCAACAGAATTCTTACATACATACAAGGAGTCAAGTCAACAGTACCATGGAACAAATCGGAGCTGATCTGGGAAAGGCACAAATGGATCCAACAGAGATCGAGGATAGATGTTTACTTCATGTTTGAAGACGAAGGGATGTGTGTCATCAAAAGTAGAATGAATGTGTTTTGCGAAAAAAAGAAAAAAACTAAGAATGGCGAAAAATTTCATAGAAGTTGAATTGAAATATTAATATTTTGTAATTTTTTTTAAGTTTATTCAAAAACGAATAATTTAAAAAAAGTCTTATTTGGATTTGGTCTTAATAAAAGTCAATTTTTGGAACAGTTGAACAAACAGTTTGAACAAACATGACTATTTGAAAAAAATTTCTTCTATTTTGAAAAATTCATGAAATTCAACTTTTTTCCGGTTGAATAAAAAAAATTGAATAAAATTACAAAAAAGTATTTAGTGGGGCACTAAAATATATACACAATTTTTGAGAAAAATCATCTGTTTGTTCTTTGATCCAATTGTCAAATGCACGACGTTTTAAATGTTCCAGTGGCCTTAACTAACAGAGCTAAACCGTTTCGTAAAATACGTCATGTTGTGGATTCATTGAATCCAAGTTGTTGTGAACGTCGACTAATGGAAATTTCTGGATCTTCAACAATATTTTCAGGGACCAAATCAATATGTGAACGACCGCTGTTGTTCTTCTTTTATCTTCCATTGAACCCGTTTCTTGAAATTTTTGATACAATTCAATTGATAGTGCTTTCAGAACCGTAAATATCACGTAATTTTCTAAAACATTTTTCACTAAACGCCCATATTTATAACATAATTCAACAATTTTAACGCTTTTGTTGTATTGTGTACGATTCCATTTTCATAAATACCATACATTACAATTCTGAAATGATATTAGACCAGAGAATTCACAGCGCCATCTATGTTTTATTCTAGAATTTAAAATACTGCTCAATTTGAAAAACCCGTTGTAACTGATTTTCTGATAGGTTATTTTCACAGTAGCTTTGTATATTATACCTTATTTTTGACTTGAAACGTTCTGATTTGAATAGGTTCTGTAGTCAATGAATGATAAGGTTGAAGAGAATTATGTTAAGGAACCAATATTTAAAACAAATCACTTAACCGGAATAGTATAAATTATAAATATTTTTTGGGTTTTTTACCACGATCTAAAACTCAAAAAATATCAAAATATCTGTTCTTAATAAAGTTCTTAATAAATAAAGAATCACTGGGTAAAAACAAAAAACCAAACGGAGACAAATTTCTCAGTGATTCTTTTTTGTAATAAATTTGCCTAACGAACAAAATTTTTAAAATATTAAAATGTTCTAAAATAAATACAAACTTTTGAACGTATTCTCCTCCCATTTTCAAAATGAATCTAAAAAATAAGTTATGTTATATATATATATATATATATATATATATATATATATATATATATATATATATATATATATATATATATATATATATTTATATTGTATATGCAGTGTTAGAAATTCTTTGGACAACAACATTGGATGAAACAACATTGCTGAGTGTCACCAGACACCCAACCTGCTGTCACCCCACCCTGCTGGGTTCCACAATCTCATGTGGAACACACAACAACCTGCGTCTCCGCCTAAATGAACATTGACTGGGGACGGGCCCCACCCATTCCTTCCATTGGAGGGCACATGTTTCGTCATCAAGTGAAGAGTCTAAACATCAAGAGACGAAACATGTGCCCTCCAATTGAAGGAATGGGTGGGGCCAAACACACACAACACAAACAAAACAACACACTACAGAATACCAAAAATGTGGTTTATAAAATTCCCTGCGAATGTGGCAAATTTTATATAGGTGAGACATCTAGACCGTTAGATGTCAAAATAAAAGAGCATAAAAACCTTATAGAAAGGGCGATTTTAATAAATCTAGAATTTATCAACACACATGGCAATCGGGCCATAAAATCAATTGGAATAATTCCAGAACGGTATTAAAAGAATCAGTAACAAAATACAGAAGATTCTAAAGAATACAATTAAAAACATTTAGGTATTTCAATACCCAATCAGTACAGTAAACAACCACACAATAAATCTTACCTATATATGTTTTGGTAGTATGTCACTGTCATTAAAAACTAATTGTCAATGTAAGTATCATTGACATACATAAAAAATATATTTACTTCCTATCTTTACATTATTATATAGAAATTAATATAATTTATTTTTTAGATTCGTTTTGAAAACGGGAGGAGAATATTTCCCAAAACATTAACGTTCAAAAGTTTGTATTTGTTTTGGAACATTTTTATATTTTTAAAATTTTGTTCGTTAGGCAAATGTATTACAAAAAAGAATCACGGAGAAATGTGTCTCTGTTTGGTTTTTGTTTTTACCCAGTGATTCTTTATTTATTAAGAACAGATATTTTGATATTTTTTGAGTTTTAGATCGTGGCGAAAAACCCAAAAAAAGAAAAAATATATGAACACGCCACAATCATTGAGACATTACTTACTTAGACATTATTACTTTTTCAGGATTAAAGTAGGTGCCCCGAAAGGATCATTTTCCCACCCGGGATCAAAAACAATCGCGAATTCCGGATTGGTATATCACTGTCCGTATATGGATAAATGTACATTGGAACCTTTGACATATAGCTGTAAGTTTATAACTATTTTTGATGGTTAGGTTAAGGAAACAACGAGTTTCCAAGTCTCTGACTTGAAAATCGGTAATTGTGACAACGGATATGTAGTTGAACTATGCTCAAAATTTGAAAATTATTCTCCGTCTAGTTTTTTAGAAAAAGGATATTTTCAACCGTACTTATACACAGCCTCTTGGGGTAGAATGATTTCCGCCACGGATTTTTCTACTTTTTTCACTATTAATTTTCCAACTTTATAGAATAAAAAATATCACACAAAAAAGTTTAATATTTGCAGAATGTTATTATATATGAATAATGCTGTGTTACCGATATAATTATTTAAATAATCGAAGCCAAACTTTTTTTTGCAGCTTTCTATTTCTACATTCTTTCGTTTTTATTTCCAACTAATAGCGAAACAATCTACCAAAGATCTGGCAACGTCGCGTAATGAGCTGAGAAGAAAGAGATGATTATAACTAAAAAGAGAGATTACTATGTATGACATATCTGAATTTGAGGTTAAAAATAAATGTTTTATTTTTTTTATAGAATGCTAATTTTTTTTTAATAAATATTCTATCTTGTAGCGTGAAAATTCTCATAGATATACACACACAAATACATCGTTGCAGTAATTTTTAAATTTTAATATATATATATATATATATATATATATATATATATATATATATATATATATATATATATATATATGTGTATATACGTTGCGAGATTGATTCTTCACTGTTTGTTCGGGTATATATATATATATATATATATATATATATATATATATAATAATAATATAATAATAATAATTTCTTGAATCCTCAAGACAATACAAATATGCATGGATCAAGTCAAAACAAGAGCATGCACATTGCCACACTTCTGTGCATACAAAGAAAATATAACATTTAAACCTACATATAAATATTTTATTCTTGATAAGGTATATAATTTAATAATTTAATAAAGTATTTATTCATATTCATATAATAATGTCAACCCATTTTAAGAAGAAAATATCAAAACAAAAAACCTGGAGGTGCCCAAACACGTACATGGGTGAATTTCAAATTGACCATGTTGCCATTTCGTACCCCAATTATAAAGAGATTTTGAATGTTCAAGTCAAGAAAGGAGCAAATATAGACACGGATCACTACTTGACAGGAATCAAACTTAGCGTAAAACCTCGAAAACTTATTCAAAAGCGGCTGCTAATACCAAAGTTTGACCCAACGAAAATAACACCAGCCCTAACAGAAGAACTTGATAAACAACCAGCACAGAACTGGCAAGAATTGAAACAAAAAATTATTAAAACAGCCTTAAAGTTGGTCCCTTTACAAAAACGTAGAAAACATCCGTGGTGGGATGAAGTTTGCGAGCAAGCAGTATTAAGCCGAAGTGAAGCATTCAAAGATTGGAACAGTCAAAAACAGCAATAAACTATAACATATTTTTGGAAGTAAGAAAAGAAACATCGAAGCTAATTAGACAAACTAAAAGAAAATATGAAAACAATCAACTTAATGAAATAGAAAAAGATTTCCAAAAACATAACACTCGAAACTTTTACAAAACATTTAAAACTAAAGTAACAGGCTATCAACCGCAAAGTATTTGCTTCCAAAAGGAAAACGGACAATTGGCTCTAAATAACCAAGATAATTGCAAAGAACTTGCGAAATATTTTGAACAAATACTAAACTGTCCTGAGCCCTTAAACAAATTAGCAACACTAAAGCCTAAACAAACAAACCCAGATTCATTACCACCGAATGAAGATGAAATAATTAGGCAAATCAAGCGGCTTAAAAATAACAAAGCTTCTGGTGAAGATGGAATCACTGCGGAACTTTTGAAATCCGCTGGTCCAGGTACAATCAGGGAAATAACCAAAATTCTACAAGAAGTTTGGCGAACCGAACGGATTCCGGAAGATTGGAAAGATGCTCTAATTCATCCACTACATAAGAAAGGAGATAGAACGGATGTAAACAACTATAGAGGGATATCTCTTCTCCCAATTTGTTACAAGATTCTATCTCAATGTCTACTAGACAGAGCACAGGGACAGTTAGAACCTAACATTGGTGAATATCAAGCAGGTTTTCGACCGGGCAGATCCTGCCCTGAACAGATCCTGAATCTGAAGTTGATTCTAAGACATCAAAAACTGTACAATAAAAATCTCGTCTGTACATTTGTGGATTTCAAAAAAGCATATGATTCTATTGACCGCGAATCTTTATTCCGAATCTTGAAAGAACAAGGACTAGATCTGAAAACGCTGGCAATTAGTAAAGCAACGTTAACTAACACAAGGTTAAAAGTTAAATTCATGGGTGAGATCTCGGAGCCCTTCGAAATTAAAACTGGAGTGAGACAAGGGGATGGACTCTCGCCACTTTTATTTAACTGTGTTCTAGAAAAAGTAATACAGGAGTGGCGTGAAAAAAAGTCGGCCCTGGATATTGACCAGCCCATTAAACTGGGGAGAACCAACATCAAAATTGATTGTCTGGCATTTGCTGATGATATAGCAATTTTAGCTCAAGATGTATTAACGGCACAGAAACAGATTGAAATCCTAAAAGAAACAGCAGAAAATGTAGTACTCCAAATTTCCTCTGAAAAGACACAATACATGACCTGCAACAGACTAAGAACGCCATTTCTAAAAACAAAATATGGTAACATCAGACGAGTCTCTCAATTCAAATATTTGGGTGAAATAATCATGGAAAATGGGTTGGAAAAAGCGGCCAATAAGGGTAGATGTCAAAAAATGGAAACGGCATTGAGACTTACACAAAACATTTACAACAAAAAATGCCTATCTAAAAACACAAAACTGAGACATTACAACACAGTTATTAAGCCAGAATGTCTATATGCTGCGGAAACGCTCATTTTGAATAGAAAGAGGGACATCGAGGACATTGAAAAGAAGGAAAGAAAAATCATAAGAAAAATCCTAGGGCCCGAACAAATAAATAGCACAACATACCGACTTCGAGAAAACCAAGAAATCAAACAATACACAGATATACATAGCGATATGAGAAAAAGAAGACTTAAGTTTTACGGACACATAAAACGGAAGAATTCGAGTAGGTTAACTAGACAAATAGTCGAATTTTATGAAAATAGGAGTAAAGCTAAAGTAGAAATAATTAAATGGATTGCTGCAATTAAAGAGGACCTAAGATCAGCAAATACTACACAAAGTGAAATTCAGGATAGAGGCTGTTTCAGACACAAGGTTAACGTTTGGAAGGTTGGCCAGAGAGAAAAATGTAGGAAGACTGGAACAACTTGGTCTGACGAAAGGAAACAAGCTCACAGCGAAAGAATGAAATCAGTATGGGCACAAAGGAAGGCTAACAACAACAAACGCCTCTAATTGTACTTCGCGTGGTCCACCAGGGCCCATACGTGAATAATAATAATAATAATAAAGTATTTATTCAATCCCCACAACAATAAAAATATCCATGATTAAGACAGATTGACAGAATTGACAGAATGTTCAGTGACACGATCTCAGAAATAATACATGAAATGATAATCTTGCACAAATAAACATTGTATCCATAAATAAACATTGAATCTAATTATTGATACGGCATATATTCTTCTAAGCTATAAAAACTTTGACTTATAAGAAATTCGCGGACTAATTTTTTAAATTCGTTGTCATTCTGAACATGCTTAAATCGTTGTGTCAACTTATTATACAGCTTCACACCCCTATAGGAAACATTATGTTCTACTATCTTACATGAATGTATTGGTAAAACAAGTTCATCAGAGCCTCGTGTGTCATAGTGATGAAAATCACTATTTTTTACGAATGCTACAAAATTTCACCTAACAAAGATGATAATCTCCAAAATATATAGTGATGGTAGTCAAAATTCTGCATTGTTTAAAAATTGGTCAATATGTCGCCAGTTGACACCCCACCCATCATTCGAATTATCTTTTTTTGTATTTTGAAAACACGCGAGGCGACCCACCCCAAAATATCAAACCGTACCTAGCGCGACTGTAAAACTCTGCATAGTAATATGAATGCACAATATCCGTGGTACCAACCCGTTTCAACCTATAAACAACATATGAGACAGCAGCTAATTTTTTGCATAGTTCAGCTATGTGTTCATCCCAGCAAAGTCTGTTATCGATGAACACCCAGAAATCTAGTACAGGATGTTTGCTGTATAGATCTACCGTTAATGTTTAGTAAATATGACTCCGTTATAGTGTGTGTTCGAGGAGTAAAAGCAATAAAACTGGTTTTGTCCACGTTAAGGGATAACTTATTATTCGTAAACCAACTATAAAATGTATTGAGCATTTCCTGTACCGTTTCAATGGCTCCCTGCATGTTTCTATTTCCTGTTAAATAGCTGCTATCATCAGCAAACATTACCATATTTCCGCTACTGCAAAGCGGAAATATGGTAATACTCTTACTACTACTCCTCCTTATACTTACTTACTTACTACTACTACTACTGTTCCTCCTGCATATAGGAGGAAGAGGCTTGCAAAATGTGGAAGTAATGTGCCATCAACAGGTGGATCGGCAAAAATCCTATTTTCTCAGTAAAAAGAGTAATCTTCATAAAGCTGTCTGTACACTGGATAGTAATTATAGTCCCCTCCATCTAGCACAAGCAACTAACGAGACAAGCCATATAACT
Source organism: Cosmopolites sordidus (assembly GCA_031761425.1). Taxonomy (NCBI): domain Eukaryota; kingdom Metazoa; phylum Arthropoda; class Insecta; order Coleoptera; family Curculionidae; genus Cosmopolites; species Cosmopolites sordidus. The sequence goes on along the minus strand of JARFXV010002181.1, from coordinate 62,785 downwards.
CCCCAGGGACATATTTCAGTTTGAAAAGGAAATGAGCTCCATGGTCGCCTTGCAGCTCTCCTGAATTCTGAACACATTAATAAGAAATACTCTACAGAATGGCTCCGAACATCCGGACTTTATGGAGAGACAAAAGGTTTTCTATATGATATCCAAAATCAGAAGTACCAGGGTATATAAAATATATATATTAGGACAAAATATCGATCCAAAATGTCGCTTATGTAAACAAGATTTAGAATCAATCCAGCATACAAGCGGTGGGTATCCTGCGCTGGCTTAAACAGACTGTAAGCAGATGCATAATAACATTGCTAAGGTGATACATCAAGCATTATTGAAAAAATATGGTCTGTTGTATGTAAAGATAGAAGCCTTGCAGCTCTCCTGAATTCTGAACACATTAATAAGAAATACTCTACAGAATGGCTCCGAACATCCGGACTTTATGGAGAGACAAAAGGTTTTCTATATGATATCCAAAATCAGAAGTACCAGGGTATATAAAATATATATATTAGGACAAAATATCGATCCAAAATGTCGCTTATGTAAACAAGATTTAGAATCAATCCAGCATACAAGCGGTGGGTATCCTGCGCTGGCTTAAACAGACTGTAAGCAGATGCATAATAACATTGCTAAGGTGATACATCAAGCATTATTGAAAAAATATGGTCTGTTGTATGTAAAGATACCTTATGATAAGTGGAAACCAGAACAGGTGTATGTAAGTGAAACTGCAAAGATTTTGAGAGATATGGCAATGATTAGTGATCGGACGGTGGAAGCAAATAGTCCCGATATTGTTATAAATGACATAAAGGCTCTCAAATAACTTATTATCGATGTGGCGGTATCGTTGGACGTTGGAGCACAATTTGACCAAGACCATTCCTGGGAAAAAAGGAAAATATCAACCGTTCGCTGTAGAACTAGCAGACATCTACTAACTCAGAGATATCGACATAATACCAGTTGTAATATCTACAAATGGGCTGATAACAAATGACTGGAAAATCGCCAAAGACAAGCTTGAATTACATGATAGTCATGCAGAAGGCTGCTCTACTGGGTACAGTAAATATACTTATTTTTAAGCTTGCATTGATCCTCGGCTAAACCCTCTTGTTTAGTGCAAACATTGTAGTCTTGCGTTACAAACCCCGACTGCCGTGGAGATTAATAAAAATATAAAATGAACATAATAATAATAATAACAGTAACAAAAAATGTTTATAAAATATAAGACGTCAACAAAATTTTCTCCTGACTGAAAAAGCAAATGTCTAAAAATAGATGAAAAATATTTACAAAACTAATAATAATAAAACAAAAAAATTAATTGTGATAGATTGAACAGCATATGAGACAATATCCTGGACGTTCAGGACAATCAGGACATTCATAAATGGTATCCGTCCGTTTGCCTTCAAGACTGCAGGATCTACATCTCTTGGCTGTTTTTTTTTTCGGGAAGAAATCACTATTTTCTTGAATCTGGCGCAACTCTTCATCAGTATAATAATGAACTCTTGCTCGTTTTTTAGGTTGAGATAGTCCAAGTTCATTAATATTTTGTTCCATATTAAAACAAAATATTTATTTAAACCGTAAACCGAAAAAAAACAAAACCGTGTACGTAAAACTACACTTTAGAAACTGTGCTAAAGTGCCACAATGAACTAACGTATCTTTACAAAATCCAGATAGAAATAACAGTGGTACAAACGAAACAGACACCTGCGAAACAGACAGTCAGCGGCAGTGAACGTGTTAATCGAATTTATCCAACTTTCTTTGGGAATACTATCTACAACCTTATCTACAATATTATCTACAACTAAACTAAAATATTTCCAAACTACTAAACCAGGTATAAAATTAATTTTATTTTTTTACCTGTTATTTTATTAGGCCTGGTCCTGTTTACGTTTCTTGCAACTTTGCTGGATTTCGTAATGGCAGAGGTTGTTAAGAGTTTATTGTAGCCAATCGGTCAACGATATATCTTGAAACGCACTATACCAGCTTAGTTGATGACGAACGTTCAAGACGGCTTATACATATATAAACATACAATACAATTAAATAATTTACTATTATGTTGAATTATTTATGTTGTAGTTGCTTTCTTCAATGTTATCGGTAGTGGTTACAGTTTTTGGTCGTCCCGAACCTTCATTATCAACTAAGGTAGTACGACCACGTTCAAATTCTGCTGCATGTGCAATTCTGCGGCATGTACAATTATATTACAAAAATATTTTTTTTGATTAACGCCATCGTCATGTTGAGGCTGGAAACTTTTCAGAGTTACCTCATAGACCTAAATATTTCTGTCTTTTCCTGGACAACTGATAAATTCGCTTTATATTATTTACAGCAAACTCCATCTTTAGCAAAAACTACAAGGAGAAGTACAGCTTGATGGATTCTCTTTTAGGAGCAGCCATGGACGTAAATTACAAATCGAAAACTTTAATTGTACGGAGCAAAGCGTCAGTTTCTTTATATAAATAATAATGTATATATTTTGTATAGATTGGTGCTAGTAACTGGCACTATTTTGATACCCTGGACTCACCAAAAATTCGCGGAGGCATCATCGTGGAAAACATTACTAATAAATCTATAAGAACCGATATCCCTTTTAAAGGTAACAGAACACCAATATAAAGTTCGTACGGTTTTTATTATTAAAAAAAAAGGATATACTTTTTATCATATATGTGTTAAAAAATGTTAAAAAACAACCAATATTATTAGAGTAATCCACAAGTTTTTTTTTTTTAATTTAAACTGTCAGTCTTAACGATACAACGGACTTTTAGATTAATTAAAAGAAAAAGTTATCAATTTATAAAATTCATCAAAATCATATATCAAAAGTCATCAAAATTAAAAATTGAGTGTATATATATATTTTCATGTAGTAAATTGTAGTAATTGTTCTAAATATTCCTTTGTCCAAACAGATTTTCTGATTTTTTTTCCTTATTTTCCTTCTCTTATCAACACTAGCCCAACCGACGAGCACTCATACCGACTAACATTATAATGTCCGATGTATTCATGAAACTGAAATTACACATTTAACAGTGGGTACATACAAAATAAAATGTTTTTATTCTTATTCACATATGGACCTTGGTGGGCAACTCGAAGTACAGTTAGAGGCGTTTGTTGTTGTTAGCCTTACTTTGCGCCCATACTGATTTCATTCTTTCACTATGAGCTTTTTTCCTTTCGTCAGACCAAGCTGCTCCGGTCTTCTTACATTTTTCTCTCTATTCAACCTCCCAAACGATAACTTTGTGTCTGAAACAGTTTCTATCCTGAATTTCACTTGTGTAATATTTACTGATCTTAGGTCTTCTTTAAATGCAGCAATCCATTTACTTATTTCAATTTTAGTTCTACTCCTATTTTCATAAAATTCAACTATTTGTCTAGTTAGCCTACTCGGATTCATCCGTTTTATGTGTCCGTAAAACTTAAGTCTTCTTTTTCTCATATCGCTACGTATATCTGTGTATTGTATGATTTCTTGGTTTTCTCGAATAATGTTTTTAAAAACCATCTGAACTCGCCAGACATGTTGAATGAAGCTGAAGCAAACATGTGAATAGGAAGGAGGCATGCGTCTTACCCTACACTAGGATGCAGGCGCTAACGCATGTAATAACGCAAGTTGAAAGGCACATTGAAACGCATGTTGAATGGAAAAGTTGAACAGATGCAGACATACCAAAGGTTCCATGATGATTTGCTAGACTATATTGAATTGTTGCCAGACTATATTGAAATAATTTTGACACCAGAGGCGCGCAAACTCAGAGTTCGTTTGACACCGACCTATATCGGAAGTTAGGACACACTAAAAAAATTACTCTATATACGTTATCAGTATTTTCAAAAGAGGTTTCGAACTAAAACCGCACGAACTTTATATTTTTATATATGTTTTTGATATGCTTAAATGTATTCATGACATTTTTAGGTGAAGATTTAATTTTAAACGGACTGCCATATTTTGCTCGCGCGATGGGTGGGTTTTCAGTACATTTCCCATTAGTAAGTATAAAAAAACTAAATTAACGTAGATTTAAGGTGTGTTAGAATAAAGACTACGTATAATGCAAATAAATTTTACGTTTTATTAACAAAAAAAAATAATCAACCGTGTTCTGTTCTAATTATATTAAAAACATTTTTTTTTACTTAAGGGGGGAAAATCCCTCTAGAAATTTCAAAAAGTCATTTTTTTTCATATTTCGAAAACACGATGAATACACTGCTTCGAATGAGCTCTAAGGCGTTAGGCCGTTAGGCTACTGCGCATCCAAACCTTAGACGCTGAGGTTGTAAATATCGGCAGGTAAAAACCTGGCTATTCAATTACAATATGATCTTATCTATTACCGGGATGTTTTGGAAATTTTAGCAGGTCATTCATGGTTATTAATTGACCATTTCTTAAGGATATTTTTATTTCCAATATTTCTAGCAGGTCTAATGTTTACCTTTTCTTTTCTGAATATAATAATTTAATTTTTTTATATCTATAAAATGATTGTTTTAAATACGATGTGTAGACATTCCAGTGCTTTTTATATTATTTAAAATATTTTTTTATGTTTCTTATATAATACGTTCGAAAAAATTATACAAAAAGACGATATCAAGGTAATCAATTTACTGATAAACACGGAGAAAGTTTCGGGCCAAGTACAAGTGTTAGTGCAAATATATTTGTGTGTACAGTGCAAGTATAATTATTAGCGTTTAGCGTTAGCACCTATGCTAAACTTACCGCCGAAACTATCTATGAGGCTCGAGTAACGAGGCAACCGGAGGAGTCTTTCCGACACAAAAGCAGCTCGTACAGCCCGACAACAGCAGCAGATTGAAAAAAAAAACAGCTTTTCGAAGAGGCTGATGGTCTATTATATGCACCTGGGATCGCTGATTCATCGGTAAGTCACTAAAACTAATCGTTTTATCGTACTGAAACTTTAAATGCGATTATCTCGAAACTGTGTTTTCAAAAACTGCTCGCTCTATAACTCAAAAAGTTATTGATCGATTTGGCTGAAATTTTGGAAGACTTTTCTCTATATCATTATCGGGAGGATGTACCTAAAGTTTTAAAGATTTCGTGTAAATAAACTACTTTTTGGGATAAAAATGTCGAAAAAATAATACAAACTTTGAACTTGTTTTAAAGTTTAATTAATTAGTTTATAATTTAATACTTTTTTTATAGTTTTATAGATTTATCCGTCCCGTGCATATATCAGAAACAGAAAGAAATGATTTTTTTGTGTTTCAGATAAATAGAAAAAGTGACGAGTGCAGCCCTTTTGGACCTCCCGCCAGAGAGGCCAGAAAAAGATTTACCGAACCCCTATTTTATATAAAAAAACAATAATAATTTTATACTATTCTAAGATCAAATAAAATGATGTTAAAATTTTAAAATAATATAATTATTTTATCACCTTTAAAAACACTTCTGAAAAATGACTCATTTTGATGCGTCTAAAGGGATTTCCCCCTTAAGTCACAGAGCACAGAATATAATTAGGAATATTCCAAATTATATTCATATTTAAATAACCATCTCTTTGTACTTCTAAACTTACATCTAATACAAATTTTGTAATTATTTTCAGTTATCACAGACTTCGCACATAAAACATTACACCCCCTCCTCTCCCATTTTGTCTTCACTATATTTCCCATTCCCTATATTTTCCATTGAAGTTTCTGTAATAAAATGATTTAAGATAGAACTGGTTATTGGCCAAACATATCCGATCCTGATGGTGGGGCTGCCAGCTTGAAGGCCGGTTTATTTTCAGGGTAATCCTTCCCTTAGCTGAGGAATTCCAGTTTTGAGGGGCCAGAAACTCGCTTTCGGATCGAACTTAGTCATATGGTTACCTGAAGCATTAGAGCAAAAGAGAAGAGTAACCTTATCCTTTACAGCTTTAAATCCTGGTGCGGATATTTCGGTTTGAGACACAAATGTCCAAAATACACCTGTCTCATCGGCGTTAAATACCTAATCTGGTTGTTCACCCTTGCTTTCATTCAATATTTGAATTCAGTGGGGTACCGATTAGCCGCTTTGTAATCTGCAGAAGCCGATTCCCGAGTAAGGTTTACGTTGTGTAGCAAAAAGAGCTTTTTAAAATTTTCAAACCAACCCTTACTGGCTTGGAGGCTTAGAGTTTTTTCATCTCGAAAAGACGGCCAAACGTTTTCTTGAATAATTCGGCTGCTAAGGCACTCTTCTTTTTGTTTGATCTTCGATCCAAATTCCGAGCGCTCTTTCCATCCATCGCACAAAACACTGGCCCGAATGGATTGCTCTCTTTTTTATTGTTCCCACTGTGGAGTCATTCGGTTTAAACTTTTTCGCGGCACTCGCATACGTTTCACCTACAACAAGCGAGTCCAACTATTACATTTTTGTATCAAGAGTCATTACATTTGGCTTCCTTTTAACAAAATCTTGGCCGGTGGCCGCCGTTAGATAAAATTAGGACATGTACATATAACTACGTAATTAGATCACGAAGATGACAAGATTCTTCCTAATCACCAACTTCGTTTGAATAATGATACATACCAACTATGTAAATTTGTAACCATCGGCCGTGCGTCATGCGAAAAAAGCAATAAAACAATTTCTGGAAAATTAAAGTAGCAGTTCGCACGAGGTTGAGACGAAAACGCAGTGCCCTGCTATATAATTCGATTGAAAATTTAGCCTAGACGATTTCGCAAGACAAAGCCGAGGATAATCAAAACCGCGGTTGATGAGGGATTACTGTATTAATAAAAATTACTTTTTTCTGGGATGAGAGAGATTATTAGCAGATAAAGCTTTTATTACGTTCATGGTCCTTACCCTCAAGAGAAGCACTCCTGTGTTCAGGAGGACATGGGTATGCCATGCCCATATGTCTTTGATTATTAATATCTTTTGATTAAATTATCCAATTTAATATATTTTTTTTTAAATTTAAACCTAAAAAATAATAGTATTCCTAGTACCATTAAACAAATCAGCAAAAATTTTAAAAAATTGTTAAAATGAGGTGTTCTATTCAAACTATCATATCTAGGCAAAATTAATAGATAAAACTTTCTTCCAACGGCATTTAAAAAAGGACTTAATGTGCGTTCAGATACATAATTTAGCTTTATTTTAAAAAATATAATTATTTAGTTAGGTAAAGTTCACTGATATGATGCTCTTCAAAAACCGATTCGGTCTCGCTTTCACTCTTTGTCATCGAAAATATCAATAACGTTTCTACTTCAGACGCACAGCGAGTACGAGAACGTGTGTTCATTTTGAGCTAAATAGAAAATGAAAGAAACCGATAAACAAATGTTAAAAAAATAAAAATCAAAGTTTTGGATAAAAATACTATAGAAAATATAATATTTGTGATTTACTTACACAAACACAAGCACTGTGTCAAGATCGAAAAAAAAACACACTATTTGTGCAAAAAGGTTATTTAACGGTTTTTATTTATTGACAAAACACTGAAACAACAACAGTACTGGCGTATACCCATATACTGACTACGGTCGCTTATATTTTCGTTATTATTCACATCTTAAGATGGCTATGGTGGGGGATCTGTAGTGGTGATAGTAAAAAAATTTCCCTCACTCAAAGTCATCCCCTCAACGTGACCATTTATAAGGGAAAACACTATTAATTCACCCCTGGGTATCCCATACCCAGTACAGGTTAAACCTGCACACCCTCTTCAGCATCACAAAACCACCTAAATATAATTGTACAATATTCAACAGTAATCAATTTCTACAGAATATCAAATTAAATTTTTCCTAATTTTAGGTTGGCAAGGACGTTTTGCTAGGTGCGCCGGGCGTGTACAACTACATAGGAACCGTGATGGATATCAAAAATATTCAAAATGCTAAACAAATGTGGGAATATCAAGTTGCAGAACCAAAGGGTCGTTATAACGAGTATTTAGGTAATTGTACTTATAGATTTGTTTTGTATCATTTATATCAAAACCTGTCGAAACTAATTAATTTATACTCCTTAATATATACCAGGTGTGGCGGTTAATAATTCTTAATTTGTTTAAGAGATAGCGCTGGAAACAAGGATCGGTTCGCAGTCTAACCTCTTATGTCATTTCGTTGCTACGACAATCCCTTTTTAAACGCCGTTGATGTTTAAACGATTTCGAGTTAACGTCATATATTTTTCGTGTGGTAAACATGTTGCGACAAGTACTGCCTTTCTTGTTCAATCAAAAGAAAAACGAGAAAGTGAAAGCCTTCGTATACTTGTGGAAAGTTACGGTGACAATTTCCCAATGCAAGACGCTTGTGGGCGTTGATCTAGACGACTCAAAAGTGGTGATTTCAATTTGAAAGACAAAGAATGCCCTGCTCAACCGAAACAATTTGAAGTTGCCGAATTGTAAGAATTTTGGGGAAAGACGACTTGCAAACTCAACAAAAAATGGTAGAGAGGTTAAATATTGATCACCGATGCATTTCTGATCTTCTGCATGCCATGGCAAAGAGTCATCAGAAAGCAGGAAAATAAGTACCACATCAGCTGAACAATAGACAGATGAAAAAGCCAAAAACAATGTGTGAAGGTTTGCTTTCTCGGCATGAAAGAAATATTTTTTTGCATCGAATCGTGACTGGAGACGAAGGTGGTGGTTTCAACATTGTCCATTGGTTTCAGCCATCAACATCGACCGCAAGACAGAATCGCTTTGGAAAGAAGACAATGCCATGCATTTAGTGGGATCAGAAGGGTGTCGTGAACCACGAGCTTCTAAAATCAAGTAAAACAGTTAATACCATTCGTTACCGTCGGAAATGATCAATTTAAACCATGCATTGATCGAAAAGCGACCAGAATACGTACAAGGCACGGAAAAGTGATTTTTCAGCACGACAACGCCCCATCACACACAGCGAAAGCGGTCAGAGACACCATTTCTGCACTTGGCGGGGTCTCTTGCCACACTCGCCGTACTCACCAGACTTGGCCTCTTTCGACTACATGTTTTCATCGATGTCTCATGCCGGTGTCCAACACTTTAACAATTATAGAGATGTCAAAAAATAGCTTGATGACTGGACCATATCAAGGCTCCAGGAAAGGACAGTGTACGTGTCGAAATGTTAAAATGCAACAAAAAATACTCAATGAACAAAAAGTACCTGACATGGAAAAATGCAAAAGTGATGTTTTTACATAAAAAAAGGAGCACAGGAAGATTTAAAGAACAATCGTCCAATAAGTCTCCTATCAGTAATGTACGCTAACTAAGTTTCACACCTCAAAGTTTTCACTAAGATAATATCTAAAAGAATATTAAGAAAACTGAATGACGCATAACCAAGAGAACAAGCAGGATTCAGAAGTGGATTCAATACAATGGATCACATCCAGGTTGTACAGCAGGCCATAGAAAGGCACAACGAATACACCATGCCACTGTGTTTGGCTTTTGTCGACTATGAAGAGGCATTTGACTCCATCTCAAAGCATGCCATAATGGAGGCACTGCTAGGGGGTAGACAAAGCATATGTAAACCTACTAGGATCGATATATGATAGAGCTAAAGCGACAATTCACCTTGATGATCTTGAAGTGGGAATTAATGTAAAACGAGGTGTAAGGCAGGGTGACGCAATCTCGTCTATTCTTTTCTCGGCTTGCCTTGAGGAAGTATTCCGTAAATTAAATTGGGAACAGGATGGTGTAAAAATGAATGGTTCAAACTTAAACCATCTTAGATTTGCAGATGATATCGTTCTCCTTTCACAAGACCCAGGGGAGCTGCAAAGACGCATACAAGAGCTGCAAAGGACTGGAGAACCATTTGACTTAATAGTAAACTTGAAAAAGAATAACATTATGTTTAGTAAATTCGCCGAGGACAGGAGAATTTCAGTTTTAGGAAGGGATTTAGAGATTGTGGACCACTTTATATATCTTGGACAGAGGATTTCAATGGAGGAGGATACCACGAGAGATAGAACGACGTGTTAAGTGTAGCTGGCAGGCATTTGGCAGGCTCAACATAGTGTTTAAGAGCAGACCTTTTGCCTGAAAAAAAAATCTTCGATCAGTGCGTCCTGCCCGTTAAGACATACGGAAGTAAAACCTGGACACTCACATCGCAATCAATTCAAAAACTTCGGGTAGCACAGAGGGGAATGGAAAGATGTATGCTGGCATTACAAGACGAGGCAGAAAGCCCTGCGTATGGATCAGGGAACAAACGAAAGTGTATAACATCATTAGAAGAGTGAAGCACTTGAAATCGCTACATGGGCAGGACAATCCTGGAGTGGATACCGCTTGATCGCAAACGTCCGCGAAGAAGAATACTTCTGGTCAAAATTAGATGTCCAAAATTTAAACACCAAATATGGCAAGATAAATAGGGTCACTCACTTCAAATACCTGGGCCAGATCCTCGAACCCACAGGCGGAGAGAAGATAGCACAGAAGACTCGATTGCAGAAGATGAATAGGGCATACGGCAAGAAACACAATATCTACAATAAGAAATGCTTATCCACACACGCAAAAATAAGACACTACAACACATTAATCATACCAGAGGTACTGTACGCAAGCGAGACACTTACACTCCATACAAATAGCGGCATAGAAAACATACTAAAAGAAGAAAGCAAAATTATGAGGAAAATTCTCGGCCCAAAACTGACCTAGGAAGGATACAGACTACGGTCTAGAAAGACTACAGAGAGAATGTCCAAGTTTGTGAGAGAATGTGTAAGTTTCGAGGAGATCGGGGACAATGTGGCCGAAGGAGAGAAAGAAAATCCACGGAGAAATGATGAGAGAGTTGTGGAAGATCAGAAAGACTACTCGAAAATGAGTCAGAAGCTTTGCGTGATCCCATCTATACGCACCTAATAATACTAATATATATGTATATGTATATGTATGTATGTATGTATGTATGTATGTATGTATGTATGTATGTATGTATGTATGTATGTATGTATGTATGTATGTATGTATGTATGTATGTATGTATGTATATATATATACATATGTATATATACATATATATATATATATATATATATATATATATATATATATATATATATATATATATATATATATATATATATATATATATATATATATCTGTTCGTTTCAAAATCAGCTGTCGCCATCGCGTCAAGAGAAGTATCTCCCAGGACCAGTTTCTGGCCTCACAGCCAGACCGGTTTCGCCGTCGTCAGCTGAACTCGATCGAATAGAAACGAGGCCAAATCAACTAACCATGTGTTTTGAAACGAACAAATGTACGCGGAGTACGGATGAAAGATTTCTGTTATTTCAATATCTCTCTCCATGGCCCCACTGTGCTATTTTTTGTGTAATTGAGTAATACAGTGTATTTTTTTAAACCTGACATAGGCTAACTTTTTTATTTGAAGTGATAAACTAGTACTTTCAAATACAAAGTTGAAGGAGATGTGCAAATAATGCTTTCCGGTGTTGCCAGATTTCTGCAGTAGCTACTAAAACAATAATTTTTTAAATGCCAACATTATGAAAATTACTAGGTTTTCGGGCAAAACCGCTTTTTAGATTTGTAAAATCTTGACGTTTCCACTTTGAAGCCCTTATCAACAGAATATAGTTGATCTGCTCCGAGATCACAATCTCCCCAGAACTCACAACTAAAAAAAACTTAGTCGACGAGACGTCTTCATTAATAGGTGAGGTAGAGGTGAGAGAAAGCGTTTGATTGGAAGGGTTTCTGATGGAAAAGTTGGGTTGGAAATAAAGGTTTTCCATGTATCTGGAGCTCTAAGACCAGAAACTCCAATTTCTTAATTATTAATTACTTATTTCTTTAATCTATTTTCCTTCTTAATTGATGAACATATTTTAGGTTATTCGTTAACATCTGGACAGTTCCAAAACAATGATAAACTTTATTATGTCACTGGAATACCGAGAGGCCAGAAGGATGATCCAGAAAGATTCAAAGGCGTTCTGCTTGGTGCGGTAAGTTATCTATCAAAATTTCAGGTAAATACATCAATAACGTAAAAAGCATAACGCAACAACTCTTGTTTTATGTATTTTACGAGGGTCGTTCGAAAACTTCTCGACCTAACAAGGAAAAGTTATTTCAGATTTTTGTTACTAACGTGTAACAATATTTGCATTTTTTGAGGTACTTAGATGTCGTGCCTAAACGCAATTTCGATGCATTCACTTTAACCTCGGATTGTATTACCAAAAATATGGACTTTGAAAATTCTGTTATTGATCGCGTGTTGAAGAGCATGAAAACGCATTTACGCGAATGGAAAATTCAGTCACTGGAATATTTTCCAGATAGCAACGATGATTTGTCGATAAGATGCAGCTGCTGAATTACCTATTGAAATTCACCATTAACTTATTGAAGTAGCGGTGTGCAATGGTCAGCAAGGGCAAGTAGGCCTTATTTCTTTTAGAATGCTGCTGGTGAAGCGGCAATTGTAAATGGTATTCAATATCGTGAGATGATAACTGGATTTTTGTGGGCTGAATTGAATAATATTGATCTGGAGGATATGTGATGCCAACAGACTTCACTTCAGTCTGCTAGTAAAACAATTGATTTATTGATAGACAAATTTCCTGGATGAGTTCTTGCAAGAAATGGTGATATTAACTGGCCACCACGATCATGTGATTTGACACCGTTGGACAATTTTCCTTGGAATTACATGAAAACCGGGTCTATAAGGACAATCCGCAACCGATTCCTGAACTAAAGGACGATTCGAGTCATTGGTGAGATAGAGTCACGGTTATGCCAAAATGTCATTCAAAATTTTAACATATAGTGGACGTATCTGGAGCTGCAAAAGGTGTTCATTTGGTAAATATGGTCTTTCATCTTTAAATGCCATTCACTTTGCTTCAATTACACTGGGGAACAATTTGAAAAATAATTTCTGTTGAGTTCGATATTTAAGCTGTTTTATACGTAAATTGACATGCTAATTCCAAAACTTTATTTAGTTTTTGTCTATCGCGTCAAGTTTTTTCTCTACAGTTGTTGCACATCCCACTAAGCTTGGCGAATCACAGAAGTCACGACTGCTCTCCTACCGGCAAACCTTCTTCGACCTAGGAGTGGAGGCGTGAGTGACGTTACGTCATCCAAAACTAGTTCGGTCAGTTACGCATGAGATACTAAAGTATGCGGGTATGTGTCGCTCTGATATAGTGAAGTCAAAATATACATACACAACTACAGATTTTCGTTATGTCTGCCTCTGGTAGTTCTCGTCGTAAGTGCTTAAGCAGCCCTGATTCATTTTGTTATATATGTGGCAGTTTTTGTTATATATGTGGCAATCAACATGATTTAAACGATTTAGCACGAGATTTGGGACTATCCAAAAAAGCATCGGAATTATTAGCATCAAGACTGCAAGAAAAAAATTTGCTTGACAAAGGAACTAAAGTCACTTACTATCGATCCAGAGAAAGTGAATTTAGGCAGTACTTCAGAAATAATGACGGATTTGTATATTACCAGAATGCAGAAGGTTTAATGAAAGAATTGGCCATTTCTAACTATAACGCAACTGAATGGCGATTGTTTATAAATAGCTCAAAGCGTAGCTTGAAGTGTGTTCTCCTACATAATGGAAATTTATACGGTTCAGTCCCAATAAGTCATTCAGTTTCTTTGCGTTAAGAATATGGCGACAAAGAAAGTCATTGACTTGTTGCAATATAACATGCACCAATGGATCATCTGAGAAGCATTGGGTGCAATCAAACTGTCTGCCAAGATCTGACCTAAGACCTGGTGATCCAAACATTTTAAATCAACCACTTCATTGTATTTCCGCCTTTGCATATAAAACTAGGTCTCATGAAGCAATTTGTTAAGGCTTTGTCAATTGAAGGAGTCTGCTTTAAGTATATCATTTCGGCATTCCCTAGCCTATCATATGAAAAGATAAAGGCTGGTGTGTTTGATGGTCCACAGATTCGGCAACTCGTTAAAGATGAAAATTTCACTGAAACAATGACCGAACTTGAAAGGAATGCTTGGTTGGCTTTTAAAAATATTGTTAAAGACTTTCTTGGAAATACACGAACCCTGAATCACATCGAAATTGTTAAACAACTCTTGGAGAGCTTTAAAAAGCTTGGTTGCATCAAACTGCATTTCTTACATAGTTGTCTTGCTAACTTCCTAGAAAATCTTGGTGCTCTTAGTGATGAACATGGCGAGCGATTCCACCAAGATCTAAAGGTTATGGAAGTGCGGTATCAAGGTAGATGAGATGTCAGTATGATGGCTGACTACTGTTGGAGCATCAAGCGAGAATGTCCACAAACTGAACACTCCAGGAAAAGCTATAAGAAGATATTTTTACCATAATATTTATTATTTATTTTTTGTATAAACACAATTTAACTTTTAATAATATGTTAACCTCTGTATGAATAAAATATTTTAATCTATTTGGTCAGATCTCACCTTATATCCTTTCGTATGTACACTTTTAAGGTAAAATAAGCGGTATGCTGTAGCTTAAGAACTTGACGTGATAGAGAAAAACTGTGAATATTTTTGAATTCAGAGATAAAAAATTAGGCAAAAACAAGTCACAGATCCAAGTCAACAAAATTGCTGTTCCCCAGTGTTAGCAGTAAAACGTTTTTTGAAATCAACGCAAATTCGATTTTATTCAAGAATTTGAAAAAACCTCTCAATTTGAAAGACCTATAATATGATCAAAAAGCTTGAAGCTTTTTCAGAAAAATACTACGGATATCTTGGGTGGAAAAAGTCACAGGTGAAGAGATCCTACGTAGAATATCCACCGAAAGAGTACTAATAACAACCATAAAGACACGGAAATTGGAATACTTCGGTCGCGTGATGAGAGGATAACGTTACGAACTATTGAGAATGATTGTGCAGGGAAAGGCAAACGAAGGAGAAGCGTGAGAAGGCGAAGAATCTCAAGACTGCGAAATTTCAGATAATAGATCAACTGTACATCGAAGTTCTGTAAACAAAGTGAAAATAGTCATGATGGTTGCAAACCTTCGTTTGAAGACGACACGATAAGAAGAGTCGAGTAGAGAAGCGTAATGCTTTTCGGTAATAGTCTTGCCTTTTGCCAGGCACCACATGAGTATAATCTGGTTCAAAATATTTCGTTGCCTTTTGGCAAAATGTTAATAGCCCTAATAAAATTCAATAAAAATATTCCTAGTTTTTTCAAAGACGCCAGAACTGGAGTGGTTTAACTTCTGAATAATTTTGGGAAAAATAAAATATTGTTAAATTATGATAAAATTATTATGTATGACTAAAACATTTATTGGTTTGTGTATTTTGAATTTATTAGTACAATGAAAATAAAAAAATAACTAAATTTATCTATTAATACAATAAAAATTATAACTTCAATTTAATTACACATTTAATTCGGTTTCGCTCTCACTGTGACTTTGATCTACGTTAATAATAAGTGGTTCTATATTATTAGTAAATGATACATAGGAATCGTCTATTTTAATAACATGGTTAATAGAATTTATCCAAATTTCTTTGGGAATAGTATCTACAACCTTCCTAATTAATGTTGCAGCACTTGCACTTACACTCGAAGAAATGTTTTCCGCTCTAACATTGCATTTCAATTGGATTAAAAATACAGTAATACGGGGGAAGGGCTATTTGCATTAGGAACTTAATTTTTTAACCATTACAATTACGCTTTCCTTAGGCACATTGGGCAAGAGGCTATTTATAAACCAATCTTCAAAAAGTTCTACTGTAGTGTCGTCATGGTAGTCCAAAGATGAATGTTTAATATATTTTTGGAGGACAACCTTAAACAATTTGGAACCCATCCATCATCGGAACCATCATGTAAAATTGTAATTCTTTTTCCCTTGTTTGCTGGGGATTTTGCATTTGGCATTTTCTTTATGTATCTATCCATCCTTTTGCTGGCGTCTCATGTATATCGAACGATGTTTCACCAAGGTAGATAATGGGACGATTTTCTAATCTGTAATTTTTTTATAGAGTTTAAGTAATCAAACAGCCATAGTCGCAATGGTTGTGATTCCATAAATATTTGTCTTTTATTAATGGTCTGATATGCAAAAACCCATTTGAGATAATATTCTCCGCAAGCTAGTTCTGCTGCAAAGAATGCTGCATAGTCGCTGTTGCAATGAATGCAATGTAGGCACAGTTTGCTCTTCATACATAACATAAATTTTGCTTCGAATTAAGTCTTTGGCACTTTCGTCAACACATTTGTTTTTACCAGAATCACTACGGACTTTTTTGGGTTTAATTGGCTTCGTCACAATATCTTTAACTGTAGACAATGGAGTTTTCGTTAATGAAGACGTTTCTGATGCGGCTGCATTTACATTAAGCCTCCTATTCAATAAAGAAACATACATATTTTTAACAATTTCCTTAGCATCGGGCGATAAATGTTTTTTTTTCAAATTAGCACTACCGGAGGCACAATGATCATTATCTTGCCAAGAACGCCACATTTTTAGCACGTTTGGAATAACAAAAAATACGATCGAAATTATAGAACTGCACTGTTTTAGAAAAGAATGCGAACTAAACTAAAATATTTCGAAACTACTAAACCAGGTATAAAATTAATTTTATCAGGCCCGGCCCTGTTTAGTTTTCTTGCAACTTTGCCGGGTTTCGTCACGACAGAGGTTGTTAACAGTTTATTGCAGCCAATCGGTCAACGATATATCTTGAACCGCACTATACCACTCCACGACAATCCCAGAAAGTATTTTCCTTCAGATAGCTCTGTTTTTTGCCCCTCACACGACTCTTTGAACTGATTAGGATTTTATTGTTCCAGGTAGCAGTGTTCACTTTTAAAGAAATACCGAACTTACAGAAGAGGAACCATTTTGATATCGACATTCTGCGTATCATCATGGGTACTCAGATGGGTGAATACTTTGGCCATTCGTTAGCTGCAGGTGATCTGGACAGGGACGGATTGGATGATCTCTTAGTAGGCGCACCCTTTCGTCAAAATGACAGAGATGGTTTCAATCATGGCAGCGTCTACATATTCACCAAAGGAAACCTGGTGATGGATGGGGCGATGAGAATAGATGGATCAGTGAATGGAGGACAATTTGGGACAGCTATGATGTTTCTAGGTGACATGGACAAAGATGGGACTTCTGGTGATAGATCTTCAAGTTCTAACACGCCTTGGTTACTAATACTAATGTTTTTTTCTCAGAAGTGGCTATATCAGCTCCTCACGAAGACCATTCTGGAGTAGTTTATATATACTCTTACGAGAAAAGCACCAGAAGTATGGTGGTTACTCAAAGGATTGCAGCTAATAGCTTATATCCAAACCTACGAGGATTTGGAATGAGCTTTTCCAAACCAAGAGACATCGACGACAATCTTTTTGACGGTATATTTTGTGATTGTTCATAGCTCTACTTTTGATGGTTCAAGACACTGTTACTTCTTGATATTTGTCGTTCACAGTATCATAATATGCATGCAGAATACTCATGCTTATTGAATTAGCTACTAATTGAGATATTGCGTCGATGCAAAAGTTCTTCCCGTTTTTAGCGCTAGATGGCATTGCATCGCAAAACCGAAGTTTTATTTACTAGGAAGTAATTTCAACGGGGGCTTGGGAAAAAATTGTGTTATTTGATTGTATTTTTGAAATTTTATTAATCATTAAAAATTGCAGAAAATAAAGAATATTTTCCACATACAGTAATCCCCCGTCAACCGCGGGAGCTTTGTTCCGGATAGAGGGCCGCGGTTGTACCAGGTGTCCCATTAAGGATGGATCGCGGCCGTATCTTGAAAACTATTTATCCCACAGCTTTGGGGAAAAAAAATTGTACCAAAAATGATCATGAGAAATTCACCAAAAATATTTTTAAGGTTCTAAAACGACCGCAAGAGGGCGTGATGAGCTAAACATTTTTAAAAATCTTTTTTTTTGTGTATTTTCAAGTTTACCGAGTAAGAAAAATTTCACCGAGTAAGAAAAATTCTCAGTTATAATTAGCAAACTGTCTCCTACAACTTTGAGATGAAAGACCTATTGAGATAAAAAGTCGTCTGATGTCCGTTTGCCTTAACCGATTTTCCTCAATTTGGATTCATTTAAAAGGCAATTGCTGGGACAATCAGATAATCTGGGAGATAAATTATTTAGTTTATAATGAAACCGCGAGGTGGCGTTACATTCAACAATAGTTTTTTTGAAGTTTTGTTCAGTTTTTTCAAATGGAATGGTACAGCTTTTATTACATGGCTAGAAAGGTAATTTAAAGAGGAATCATCCAGTGAAAACCCGAAATCGATATCTCTGACATGTCAAGAGATATTTCGATTTTTCTGAAAAAATCAGTTATTATTTCACTACTACCTGCATTAAGTTAAAAAAATATTAACCTAATGTTTGCCTTGCTTCACACTTTACCCAGGCTTAGGACTGGTCCAAATTCTTCGTACCATATTAATTTGGAGCGTGTTTAAAGGCCAACGGGCCAACGAAGATAATAATAATAACAACAGTCAAATAAAATTAACAGCACAACAGTCTAATAATTAACAGAATCTGAACTTTAACGCCTTTCTAAATGTTCAAAATGCCTTCCATCCTTAGAAATGCAAAGATTTATTTTTCGACGAGTACTAAAAACGGCAGCTTCAATTTCCGCTCTTGAAATGCTGGTTATTGAATTTTGAATTCTTTCAATCATGTTTTCTCGTGTGGTAGGACGAGTTTGAAAAACAAGGTCTTTTAGTCTTCCCCACAAGTAAAAATCGAGGACTGTCAAATCCGGTGAGCACGCCGGCCACGAAAATAAACTACCCGGTCCTATCCAACGATTTGGAAACGAAGCATCCAAGAAGTTTCGAACCACCTGCGAGAAGTGGGCAGGGCATCCATCATACTGGTACCACATTTGTCTTCTTGTTTCCAACGAAACATCTTCCATTAGTTCTGGCAGTCCATTTTGTAAAAAATTTAAATATGTTTCACTATTCAAATGTCCATTAAAAATAAAGGGACCAATAATTTTGTCTCCCAAAACACCACACCATACGTTCACACTCCATCTATTTTGGTGGTTGATTTCTGTGGTGAAGGCATTTTGAACAAATGTTAGAAAGGCGTTAATGTTCAGATTTTGTTAATTATTAGACTGTTGTGCTGTTAATTTTATTTGACTGCTGTTATTATTATTATCTTCGTTGTTGGCCCGTTGGCCTTTAAACACGCTCCAAATTAATATGGCACGAAGAATTTGGACCAGTCCTAAGCCTGGGTAAAGTGTGAAGGAAGGTTAATATTTTTTTAACTTAATGTAGGTAGTAGTGAAATAATAACTGATTTTTTCATAAAAATCGAAATATCTCTTGACATGTCAGAGATATCGATTTCGGGTTTTCACTGGATGATTCCTCTTTAAATTACCTTCCTAGCCATGTAATAAAAGCTGTACCATTCCATTTGAAAAAACTGACCAAAACTTCAAAAAAACTATTGTTGAATGTAACGCCACCTCGCGGTTTCATTTATAAACTAAATAATTTATCTCCCAGATTATCTGATTGTCCCAGCAATTGCTTTTTAAATGAATCCAAATTGAGGAAAATCGGTTAAGGCAAACGGACATTAGACGACTTTTTATCTCAATAGGTAAAACTCCCCCCCCTCTCCCCTCTATTCTTGAAATTACGACAAAATGTCATAAAACAAAGTTGTAGGAGACAGTTTGCTAATTATAACTAAGAATTTTTCTTACTCGGTTAACACTTGAAAATACACACAAAAAAAGATTTTTAAAAATGTTTAGCTCGTCACGCCCTCTTGCGGTCGTTTTAGAAGCTTAAAAATATTTTTCGTGAATTTCTCATGATCATTTTTAGTACAATTTTTTTTCACCAAAGCTGTGGGAAAAATAGTTTTCAAGATACGGCCGCGATCCATCCTTAATGGGACACCTGGTATATATATATATATATATATATATATATATATATATATATATATATATATATATATATATATATATATATATATCTAAATTTTGTTATAAAAGTAAAACTTATTTCAAAAATAATGTAAAATTGTTGGCTGTTTCATTTTTTGGAGAGCTCCTTTTGAATCTCCCTGTAAGATTATAATAGCCCACTCAAACCATTCGAAAACTTTAGGTGTCTTTCTAGTGAAGGGTCTTGATCATAGACCAAATCTTGCAACTGTTGTTCGGTTAATAAAAAAAATTGTTAACTACTTAACCTTAAGGATATAGTAGTCATTTTAGTAGTGGTTGCCTCGTCGGGGATCTCATCGTCTGTATTGCCTTCGATATCCGATGTATTTTTCAAAATTTCAAGCAGTTCTGATTCTGACAGTTCATTCTCGTGAGAAGCTGTAACTTCTTTAACGTCACTTGGTTGCAACTCGTCGAAACCATCGCCATGAATTTGGAGATTCTTACAATGCCTTCAATCAATTTCTGTTGCTTTGTCAGGAACTGCTGACGTATTGGCCACAACCTCTGGCTATAACTTTCTCCAACAGGAATTCAATGTTGATGAACATAAGTCATTCACTGCTTCTTTGATAAACGTTATGCAATGGGCGGTATTAAAAGCTTTCCAACTGTCAGTAACAATAAGAACAGGATTTTGTTCCAAGTTATTCAATACATAACTGAAAGTTCACTTGATATAAGAAGTAAAGCTTTGAATGGCAACGATTTTGAAGCCAAATATTACCTAAGTAATGCCTGAGTGATTATGGCGTATTCATATATTTTTTTCTTTTTTTTGGGGTTTTTCGCCACGAACTAAAACTCAAAAAATATCAAAAATATCTGTTCTTATGTAAATAAAGAATCACTGGGTAAAAAAAACAAAAAAAACAAACGGAGGCAAATTTCTCAGTGATTCTTTTCTGTAATAAATTTGCCTAACGAACAAAATTTTAAAAATATAAAAATGGTCTCAAATAAATACAAATTACCGCTTAAAGGGCCGCTGAATTACAAGAGATGCCATCTCACAATCCGAACGAAAATAATAAAGATTGTTTTAAACGTAAAATTTAAAATGTTTTAAGGCACATCTCTTATGTTATAACGAATTTATCTTGGTTAATTTTTACTTATGATTTTTGCAGACATTGTCATCGGAGCACCAATTTCCGGTCATGTTGTTCTATTGCGTTCCAGACAAGTGGTTATTATTAACCGAAGAATGGAAGTACCCATGTTCACCAATACCTCTGATAAACAGTTCTCATTTAAGTGTTGCTACAGCTATTCAGATTACCCTGCTGCTAATTTAAGTAAGTAGTACACATGTCATTTTGTCATTTTTTTCGCAAAATTTGAGCGTTTATTTTCATAACAAAATAAATTCATCATTCATTCAATAAAATCATTCATCAAGTGTTGTTCTGAGAATCCATGCTGCATCGATAAGTGATAGTCCAATTGGGCTAAGTCCGGTAAATATGGCAGGTGGGGTAGAACGTCCCATTTAACGTTTTCCAAATAGTTTTTTACATATTTTCCAACATGGAGCCAAGCATTGTCATGTTGAAAACTAACTATATCGTGTCTTTGGGCACATTCTGGTCGTTTTTCCTTCAATGCTCGGTTCAATT
The DNA here is from genome assembly GCA_031761425.1 of Cosmopolites sordidus. Classification (NCBI taxonomy): domain Eukaryota; kingdom Metazoa; phylum Arthropoda; class Insecta; order Coleoptera; family Curculionidae; genus Cosmopolites; species Cosmopolites sordidus. The sequence continues at coordinate 40,986 of JARFXV010002181.1, read as the reverse complement.
TTATCAATTGTTGTCGGTATCGATCGCCAGTTATCATTTCACCAGGCTTCAGCAGTTCGTAATACACAGCTCCCCTATTATCCCATCAAATACCCAGCAAAACCTACTTTCCATGTATATTGAGTACTGGTTGTGATGTTGAAGGCTGGCCTGGGTCTACCCATGATTTTTTGATCTTTAGGTTGTCAAAATAGATAATTTTCCTCACCTGTCACAACTCGAAGCAAAAAACCTGTTTTTTTCTGTCTGGAAAGCAAAATTTCACAATTGTTTTTTCGCCTTTCAATGTCTCTTTCATTCAATTCATATGGAACCCATTTTCCTTCCTTCTGGATCTTTCTCAATACGTGTAGACGTTCGGAAATGGTGGAGTGGGCAACATTCTACATCTTCAAACTTTTTCGGCTGCCCTGGATGCTCCTTGTCTTTTATATCAAAATCACCTCTTTGAAAGCGTTTAAACCATCGTTCACAAGTTTTTTGATTTAGAGACTAGAAATGAAAGAAGGTTATTAAACTTCCCCACAAAACATCTTTTTTGATATATAATACGACATATTCAATGTTTTTTTGCACAATGACAATTAATAACGAATTGACTTTTGATGGCGTATGTTTACACTCCAAAACATCATAGACGTCATTAATCTATACCAACAAATGTATTAGTAACGCTATCCCTTAGCAAAATCAAAAAAACACCTATTATAATGTAAAACTTTAAATGTGGAATGATGCAATACTTTTCAATATATCTATACTTATAGGTATTCTGAGAAAACTTTCGGTGGATCAAGAACTGAGAAGGTTCTCCCTTTCTGACAAAAACACCACCGAAACAAAAGAAGTAACCATGGAGGGTCGTAAGGAATTCTGCGAAAGGATCTATCTGGCCAGAACAAATAAAACCAAAGTCGATTTTAAAGAACCGATACCGATAACACTGACCTACGAGATTTCCGAAAAGAAAAATGACAGAAATGACACACCAGTGATGATCACGAAGGACGGAGTCCAAGGTATGGACGCTTTCTGTAAAACATGTCCAATTTTACGAAGAAAGTCGGTTACCACATTGACGAAGCAGGTGAACTGGGACCATTCCTGTCTGGGACCTAATGGACGACGATCTTGTGTGGCCAAAGTGGAGATAGCTGTAAATTTTGTAAATCTAAGGTAAAAAAAGTGCAACCTTAGATGTGAAATACTAAACTCGAAGAGATTTGCCACTAAACACCAAATCACTTTTGTAACTTCTCGACGCAGTTTCATCAGGAGATGATTCAATTTTGAAAATGATTTTGGTGTTTAGTGGTAAATCTCTTCGAGCTCATTAAGCACCTATTTACAATTTTTTTTATTTCACTGACCATGTTAACATTATCAGCGTGAATAAACCCTGATGATGTTAGCACGATAAGCCAAACACACGTCGAGCTAAAAACAAGTGATTTAATATTTGGGAGTTCAGTAATCCGGTAACAAAAAGAACGTTTTAGGTTTAGCGTTGTCTTATCCGTTTTGTGAATGTCATTGTCATTCCAGACAACTATGGTGAGTTCAATTCTTCTATTGGAACCTTTGGTGTGAAATACTTAACTTGAAGAGATTTACCACTAAACACCAAATCACTTTTTTTGAACTGCACGACGCACATTTCGCTAACCATGTTAACATCATCAGGAGATGATATAATCTTGAGAATATCCCAAATCAAAACAAGTATTCGCGAGACGAACGAAATACGCGACGCGCAATACGAAATACGCAAACGGTCCGTACCCGTCAAATCAGCGTTTAAAACTAATTACCGATACGCTCGGTCGCAGGGAATCTACGTCCAAATCGCATGTTTTAGAAAGCAGTTAAACCCCCAAATTCTGGCAACCAACAAAACATGTATATGACGAGATATGATGAAGTCGAGTACGGTCGCTGGAGGTAAACGTCCTGCCAACGATGTAAAAATTGTGGCAAGGAGATGGAATTTTTATCCGCATTATTTGGTGTGTTGGGTCGACTGACATTCTTCTACATTTGGAGATTTTAATTTTTAATAATATCTTAAAATGAGTTAAAGGGAAGAAACTGAAGGGTAATAAAATGATATTTTGCTTTGAAAAATTGTTTTCTATGATAAATGCTGGAGGGGCGACGCCCTCCCTTACGAGCCGCCACTGCTATAGGGTCTTCCGTCACCATTCGGCTTTATCAATTTTTATTGGTGCAGGTATTTTTCGCGCATCATCCGCCACGTCATCCCTCCAACATAGTCTCGGTATTTCTCTGCTTCTTGAAGCCATAGGTGCCGCTGTAAAGACCGTTTTTACTGAATTGGTGCCATCATGCCTTCCCACCTTAATATGTCAAGTTTTATCAACGTTATTACGTCCTTATTACCGGCTTTTTTATAGATGGTATATAACTTGAAGTTATACCTACGTCTCCATATACTGTTCTCACATATCGATCCGTATATTCTTAAAATTCCTCTTTCGAAAGTTGCAAAAAGTGATTCATCGACTTTTGTTAATTCCGGGCTTCTGGCCCAAAATTTGGGACTAGCACAACGAAAGCTCTATTCGGTGCTTTCATTTCAAAAGTAGTCACCCCCATTATTTCTTTTAGCAAGACTTTTTATTTTAACTCATCGTTCATTTGTGTTTTAATGCACACTTTATTCCTCAGTGTAGGTAAAATTAAAAATATTTTTAACAGAAGTGCTGATTTTCAACTGTTTGTGAAGTGGTGTTAGTTGCAGTGACAGTGACATAATTTTACGATGTGTGCGGTACCCTTGCTGCTGTTACTTGGCAAGTTCATGTACCAACGATGATACTCATTGGGAATTACTCCAGTTTGGCAGTTTTTGTTAATTAAGGCATTCTTTTTGTTTTTGGATATTGGCAATGGTTCTGAGTAGCATTTCTTCAAATCTGTTTCTTGTGGTATATTACTGGGTCTACCTCTTGCTTTTCCTTTTACATGTAGAACTTTGTGTTCCTCATCATAATTGTACCTGAACATTATTAATTTATTTGTTTTCTTCTCAATACCGTCACTGTTTGATTTTCAACCATTTTACTTTTTGACCATTTTCGTCTCGAGTTGTATGTTTTTAGTGTTGACTTGCCGAGTTGTTATAGGCCAATAAACTCATTGTAAGTCAGCTGGTTAACACTATAAGCATCAGGAATTGTATTCTTTCCTCTCTTGGATCTTGTTATCGTTATAATTGTTTTCCAATCATTTATACAAAATACAGGGATATATTTTTTGGCTCGTTCTATCGCACTATGCATCGAATCTGCTTCCATGCGTGAATGACCTTTTTCTAAAAAGTTTTTGTTTTATAATTTTTATAGACAAAAGGGCACCGATAAATAAAATGATGGCACCTATGTATTGGTTGCGGTTTTGCCCGCTGCATGTGTCGCGAAGAAACATATTTAATTGTATCCTGTAAAGTTTTAAACCATTTCAGTAATGATGTACCTATTTCATTGCTTATATGCGCAGAGTATTCGGGTAGTAAAGAGGCGATAACTCGAAGCATGGTACTTTACAAGCTTTGTAAATAGAACCTAGCCGAAATTAAACTTTCGTCATTACAAGCCCTTTGTTTATCTAGTTATTTTGCTCTCTTAGCATCATCTCTACGTTTGATATGAGAAGAATATTCTTCTGACTTCTCGTTATTTTCAGCCTATCTTACACACAGTTAGCACTGATCTTATTTTGGTTTAAAAATAAATAAATTATAGTGAGTTCAGAACACTCATCCATAAGTTATATCAGAAACAACTTCATTTTGACTATTCACTTGCGCCTCTTTCTATAACTCATACATTTTAAGAATTGATAATTGCGCTTAGTCTGATGCCGGCAATAGTACGACTCTATTACTGGAAATGAATCGATATGCCTTTTTACTTCGTTTAAAATGTGTGGCTTTGCCTTATTTGCTGGGGAATTTTTACCTCTTTGATCTTCCTTTATATGAATTACTCCACTTTCACCCTTATTTGGTAGTGCCGAGTCCACAGGCCCATTGCTTATCGAAAGGGTCTTTAAGTAAAAACTTTTGCGAATCCTTTTTTTCTGTCCGTTTTTTAGCAAATGGTATAACTTAGAAACGGATTTTGCAGGTCTACTAATTTTTCTTACTCACTTTCTTTGACATGCAGATGTTGTGATGGTATTAATTATGAAGTCCTTTTGGCTATCATAAGATAACTTGTTGAACTCTGTACAGAAAACTTGTCTTTGACCTTCTGAAAATTCTTGTGTGCACTTATAACGGCAAGTATTGCAGTTTACATTGTTTGGGGATTTGGCAGGCATTTGCTTACCTTTGGTGTTAATGTACAATAAACAGGATTTTTAAAGTAACTTATTTTAGTCTCGCTCCGTTCCTTGAGTATCTTTAGTACTCTAACTAAAAAATCCATGGCTATCCTGATTTTGCTATATACAAAAATATTAGAACTGATAACAGGAGAAATTGTTCAAGTCCACTTTCAATTTCCTCCTGTATGTCTTTTTAAGATATGGACTGGATTAATTGTGAAATATGAGCTTGTTAAATTTATTCATTAAGAAAGTTGATGAGTTAATCAATGTTTTCTGTAAAAATACATTACGTTTTAAGCATTTTATTGTTAAAAAATGAAAATCTCGAAAATTTGGACTTGATCACTTTCTCCTTTATACCAACTGCTTCTCTTGTATACCAACAATAACAACACCCAGCACCAAAAAGAATAACGAAATTGTGCATCAACCCAATACATTTACAACCAAATAAATAATTTCCTTTCAGTGAGCCCAACACTTTTATTTTGGGTTCTGCAAATTCCCTCTATATTAAGGTGAAAGTCTGGAATGAAGGAGATACTGCACTATCTCCCCAATTAGAAATTGTCCTTCCTGATGGAATCAATTTCAGAAAACATAGGGTGAACTGTGAGGATACTGAAGCCAATCTCACTATATGTCACTTAGGGGAAAATTTGGAAAAACAGGTATATTTTCAAATGAAAATAACATCATAACTTCTCTTTCCTATTTTTAAGGTAACCACTGTATTTGAAGTAAATATGAAGAACATTAATGATGCTGGTGAGGAAGGTGAACTTACCTTTTTCTTTAACAGATCTACCATCACTCAAAACAATGGAGATCTAAGCGGTGTCACTCTTAAACTCAAGTTAACACGTGTAGCAGATTTTTCTATTCTAGGGTATACATTATTTTTGGTCTTACATTGTTCATTATTTATGTTTAACCACTAATTTTCCCCGCAGTGAATCAAAAGAATCAACTTATAGTATTGATGAAGATAGATCAACGAAAATCAAAAACATTTTTAAGGTAATATTCATTTTAACACAAGTTTTTGTAATTGTGAAGTCTTTGCAGATTGAAAAGTTTGGTCCAAGTTCAGTGCAAAAAATTACAGCTTATATCACGATTCCTTATAAGATAACAGGTTCCCGAAACAATTTTACTAAAATAATAGAAACAAAAAGTGGTAACTCAAATGCAGAACTTATTCAGTGCGAACGAGGTAACTATGACATTAAAACTAAAAAAAATATAAAACTCAATATACCTTGTTTGTTTATTACAGTAAACTCCGAACCAAATATACCAAGAAAAAGAAAGAAAAGACTGACAAACCTATTTTCATTTCTTGATAGCTCCAACGAAAATACAACAATAACATCGGCAAAAACCCTCTATTTAAATTGCTCCTCAAAAATTATAGATTGTGAATTTATTGAGTGTAAATTGGGGCCATTTTCTGGTATAATTAAACACGCCGAAATTCTAATCGAGATGGATGTAGACTTCACCTCTATTGAAGGTAAGATAAGGTTATAAACAGATATTTGTCATTAGCTTCTTATATATTTTTAAGCAAATTAATGAATTTATCTTAAATTTAATTGCATTTTTTTTCAGATATGCTTAATTTCAAAGAATCTATTCAAATTTCCACGCAAGCCCATATTTTAATGGATTTTTCACAAAATGGAAATGAGTAAGATGCATCAATGTTCTCCAAACTGTACTTTTAAATATGGACTTCTTTATAGGACAGATGTTGCTGAAATTTCAAATATAATAATAATTTACAAGGACTATCGAATATCTCTTTGGATTTTAGTCGGATCTGTGATAGCTGGCTTTGTAATCTTAATTTGTTTTTCAATAGGTTTAGCTAAGGTATTATTTTAAATATGGCGTCTTTTTTTTTTATTAAATTTCTATTTTTAGGCGGGTTTTTTTAAACGAGAAAAACACGAAAAACTGATGGCTCTTAAAGAGGTAATATGCAATTAATGACCCATTTTACGTTTGTAACTGTTTAATATTTTTAGGAATTGGAAGAAGAGCGCTTAATAGACGAGATGATCAAAAAAGAAATGGCCAAAGATGAAACTGACGAACAGACTAAATTTTTTGGCGACGAAATTCTCGAAGAAAAAGACCTTTAATTTAATAAATATTTGTTTTTAATATATGTGTTGTTTTATTTAATAGTTTGTGATGGCCCAAAGGCCATCTATATACAAAAAGAAGAAGAATATTTTTTGTAGTTATTTTATTGTCACGTTAACACAATGATTCAAAAATTAAAAATATGTAATCAAATATTTCTTAATTATTTGGTATAATCAAAATCAGCGCCATCTAAATCATTTTGACAAATCGGCGTTCAGATTCTTCTTCTTTGACCTTCAGTGATTATTGACAGTTGGGTTGAAAATGTTGGATCATTTATAGGTGTAAACAAGAGAGGTTTATCGAAAAAGGTCAATGTAATGGATTTGCGAAGAACTAGCTTACAAATGGTCACAATCAAATGGCTATTTTTGAGCGGCAAATCAGCAGAAAAGTGTTGTTAGACGATACAGAGCCGATAACCTGTCACATAGAAAACTGGCAAAACGTCGAGGGTCATACTGTAAGTATTATGCATAATCGGCTAATTTTTCAATTAATTAATAGACATATATATTGTTAGTCACTTGAGGCTATTATAGATAAAATAATTAGTTCAAATTATTTCCAGGAATTCATTATTAAGGTTCACAGAGGACCATTTTCTGATCAAACTTGGAAAATTAACAGACGTTATAATGACTTTCTTAAACTCCACAATTCATTGCAAATTTCCGGTATTCCCCTTGAGTTGCCCCCTAAAAAACTCATTGGCAACATGGACCCACAGTTTATCAGTGAACGTCAAAAGGGTTTACAGGTAATTATTTTTTAATCTATTTAGTCTGAAGATGTAAAAAATATATTTTGTTGTTATAGAAGTATTTAAATAGCATCCTCATGAACCCTATTCTAGTTTCTTCTCTACCGGCAAGGTCTTTTGTAGATCCTGCTAATTATTGTCAGCCATTTGGAGGTGAGTCAGTTTGTGTTATTTAGTTAGCTAATGTCATTTTTTTTGTGATAATTAAAGGTATTTTAATATTCTTGATATTATATTGGTCCAGTATATACAATTATTGAGATCTTTACAAATATGTGAATAGACCGATGGTCCATAAAAGAACTGTATTTTTAGAATGGTAGGAAGGAAAAGCTGCATAAAATTTTGTATTAATAGTGTTCTAATTTGAAATTAGTTATAATCAAAATAACCCAATTCTTCTCCTAGGAATTGTAACCAGAATCATAAATCTATTATTGTAACCTCACTGTGCAACAACATTCAAAAATTCAGTAGGACATGTCTTTGTAACAGATCTTTTTCTTATTATGCTGCCTTCAAACGAAGAATGGCGACCATCGTGACTCCCTTCACCCTGTCCACAGCTGCTCTACGTTACTACTAAGTGCAGTTGAACTGTTCTTATTTTCTCCTCTCTTTTTTTTTATCAAGATATTTGCAGTATACTTCTGAATAAGATAATATATAAGAAAATCCTGCAAGGGACGATGGGAAATGTGTCAGGCGGTGAGCCCATCTCAAGTCTATCCAAGGCATCAATTTAAACTTTTTATGGTGTGCTGACTTAACAGTTATTTTTCCATTCTCTAGTGCTTAATATTAATAAAATAAAAAAAATATGTACGTCATATATCATACATATTTGTTATTTCATTGAAAAAGCGTGCAATAACTCTAATTATATAATTTATTCAGGAATTATAAAAAGACAGTAGCATTGAAAAATCAATAAACTTGTGAAAAAAAACAAATAAATTGAATAATTTATTCAATTCTTCTATTGGAACCTTTGTGTGAAACACTAAACTTGAAGAGAGTTACCACTAAACACCAAATCACTTTTTTTGAACTGCTCGACGCACGTTTCGCTAACCATGTTACCATCTTCAGGAGATGATTTAATCTCAAGATTCTCTCAGATTAAATAATCTCCTGCAGTTCAAAAAAACTGATTTGGTGTTTAGTGGTAAATCTCTTCAAGTTTATTGAATAATTTGTGTCAAAAAGTTGTGGGATATATTATATCTAAATAAAATAAAATAAAATTATCGCTATTAAACATTTTGATTTATTTAGAGATGGACATAACAGTTCTGGATCCAAAAAATCAATATTTTTGATACTGACAATTTAAAAATATTAATAATTTATTATCTTTATAGAACTAGCACTTCAGCATGTATCACTGGCATTACGTGGAGAAGTAGGTTGGGAAGTAGTAGGACCTCTGGCTGAAATCGGTTGGAGAATTCGAAAACATTTTTACGCACTTAAGTGCAAATCCATGCCCAAAGAAGAACTTATTGGCGGTTGGACTGACTATGGACCTGATAAATATCTAGATGACAAAGACATGCACTCTGTATTCAAGAGCTTGCACCAAATACAAGTTGGTTACACAAAATATTAGATCCTCGGCTTAATTGTCGGTTATTTTTGACTACCTTTGACTCTTTTTGATTACTTTTGACTCACTTTCTATACGCTTTCACCGCCTTTCAAGCAAATCGAATCTCTTGATATGATAGACATTGTGGCTTTATTTGATTTCCTAGAGGGATTTTAAGCGACTATCAACTAGGTGAGATCGGAAGATCTGAAGGGGCCCAGTCTGGAGAATACATTGGGTGCTATAAAATCTCCCAATCCAAATCTGTACTTTTTTCCAGGGCTTTTTTACTTTATGTGGGCGAGTATTGTTCTGAAGCAAGATTACTTGCCTTGTTCCGTTGTCAGTATAAGGCCCTTTTTCTTCAGTCGTTGTGTATTTTTCGTCACAGGCAACAATCTTTGAATTTCGAGAGCGATAACACATTAAAGCGTCATCAAATTAACTTTATGTCCGGCTCTGGCAATGCACGACAAGGATTTTCTTCCGGCAGTCAGCAAGTCAGCCTTTCAATTCTTAATCCTCTACGTTTTTTGGCTGTCTCGGACGTTAAAATATCCACTTTGGAATTACTGGAACCACTTTTTACAAGTACCGTTCGAAACACCATTCTCCCAAACTCTCACAAATCACGTCCTGAGTTTCTGCAAAATTTTTTTTCCAGTTAAATGACCAAAAGAGGATAGTGCTGCAAAGACTACTTTTCGAACGACATCGCGTCTACAATTGATTCGTTTATTATACCTCGTTTTGAAGTTCAAAGATGGCGCTTTAAAATTACCGCGATGAAACATAACGGCCGAGAATTAAGTTGAGGGTCAATTTACAATACCTCTTTGAATGTATTACAATTTGATTTTTCAGCATCCTTATATCGAACACATTAGTTTATGTCTGTGTACTGATCTGGGGGGCCTTGTAGTTAGGAACTTTAACAAAAACGGTTCTTTGAGAGATCTACTCTGTGGCTCCAAGCCCAAATTGTCGTTTTTGAAAAAGTACGGCAATCCCAAAGGTCATAAACTACTCAATCCTGACGAAATAGCTCTATATGGACGACAAATACTCGAAGCTTTAAGATTCTTACATGAAAAAGGATTCCCATATGGTAGGATTACTATCAAGGGTACCCATCAGTAATGTCGTTTACTTTTTTGTTACTATTTTTTTTTCGTTTTGCGTAATCTCGGAACAAAGCTCGGACCTCATATGCCATATGTCATATGCCAAAATCTTCTAAAAAAATCAGAGTTAGGCTGGGAACTACTTCCTCACCTGTTGTATTCTCCTGATCCTGCACCGTCAGATTACCTTATCTTTTCAGATCTATGGAACATTTTCTTTGTGGAAAAAAAATCCTGTTGCGGCAGCTATCAGAACTCTCGCCTTGAAGACTATTTTGCTTCAAAATTACCCACATTTTACAAAGAGGCAGAGTGACAGGCGAATATTACCAATAACAATTAATTTTATACTGTAGATTAAAACTGTATAAACTCTTATATAAAATAAAATTCTGTACAGTATCGGAAAACGACATTACTTATGGGGAAATTTATTACATTACTAGGTTTGCCAGAAGCATCATCGAGATATGTTTTAGGTCACCTACACAGTGGAAATATTCTGATAGAAAACGACAAAATTAAACTTCTAGACATAGAGAATGGTGTTTTGGGAGTACCCTCTTATTACAGGCCATATTTCATGCAGCATAAGAAAATTAGTACTGTTGAAGCAATTGATGTGTACTGTTTTGGACATGTACTGTATGAAATGGCTGTAGGATCACCCCTGCATGAAAGTATGATGTTGGAAGATATTCTCGAGTGTCCGCCAGAAATAAGTATGAAAAGATTTTTTAACGTTCATAATTTCAAACAGTGCCGCTATTACGTTTCAAAGTTCCGACTCTTATACTCATTCCATTACTTTTTGTAGAAAAAATTCTCGAATCGATTCTATCACATGACGCCTGCAAGAACGGTCTTCCCACCATCGAAACTCTATTGGCAGACCAATTCTTCTCCAAGGTTCACTTGAACCTCACTCAAAGCGACAAGTCCCACTTTAAAATACCGACAGTCGCCAAGGAACACTTGAAAACTGTCGTGACAAAGATCGAAGAACGACTAAGAGGCGAACAAAAAGTGGTTAGGAGTCAGAAGCGATTGACCAAAGTACAGGAAATGATGAGCAGCGAGGAAGAACGGAAGAAACATCGTAACCGAATGGTAAAGTTGATCAGCTACTTGGTATAACAATGTTTTATTCTTCTGCTGTATAGGATATCTTCTGTTTCTATGACTCTTATTCTGTTTCTGATATTAGATAGGTATCCAAACATCTTTTAAATATTCTTCTACGTATTGTTCTTGCAAATTATCTTACAATGTTCTTTACTTTTATTCTCCCTATCTCTGATAATAATGCCTTTGATCAGTTACTATACTTCAATTTCTACTTTGTTTATGTTTTGTTTTGTGCTTTTTGTATCAGCTCTCGTTTCTGGGGCTTAATTTATTATTAGTCTTGTAATTGTTTTGTTTATTTTCATTTTATTCTCTTTAGTCATATTTGTTTCTATATGTACTGCCTCTAAGACAGTTTTACTTCGAATGCTTTTGTTGCTTGTCATCTTATTGGGTATAAGGGTTGCTATTTAGGTATCCGAAATTGGCAACAATGGCGTTGCTAGGCACCATCTGTCATACGGGCGGTATTTGTGTTGTTTAGTGACTTGAAAATTTCATCTCAGTGAAAAAATGGAATAACTCGTGAGAATTTTCGTGCGATGATTTACCACGACTTTCGACGTGGATTATCTCAACAACAACGCATCGATCAACTCACTTCGATTTTTCGCGATGATGCACCACATCATTGGTTTAGAGAATTCAATCGTGACCGTCGTTCGCTCACCGACGAATTTAAAGATGGTCGTTATTCCAAAAAGAAACAAAGCGCACGAACTGATAAAGCAGCCCTGGGCATTATTATGACAAGCATACACGAAAAAATTTACATGAACATTTTAAAAAAGGCTCGTGTCGTGCCGATTGGTGCAAAGAATTGCTCAAAAAATACAATCGTGGTGCGTCAAAAGCTGTGTATAACATCTACACAGGTGACGAATCTTGAATCTATGCGTCCGAAAGTAAACAACAGTTGACTGTAAAGGACTTTCAAAATGAACACAACAATCAACAAAAGTTGTTCCCGCAAAAAGTACTTCGGGGCAAATGGTCGCCTGTTTTTTTTTGAATATATGGGCTAAGACAATATATAAGAAGGTATTTCAATCCTACAAGAGATTACGGGAAATGTGTCAAGCGGTGGCGCCATCTCACGTGTATCCAAGGTATCAATTTAAACTTTTTATGGCGTGCCGACTTAACAGTTTGGGGTTCAAATCCTCATTATTGCTATATTTTTTTTTGTTCAAAAATTGTATAAAAATTATTCTGTTTTTAATTTCTGATAATTAAGTTGTAAGTTATTTTTTCAGTCTCCAGGGTTAAATAATTAGTAAAATAAAAAAATGTACTTCATTCACCATACACATTTGTTTTTTAATTGAAAACGCCTGCAATAAATCTAATTATTATAATTTATATCATAATCATAATATTATAATTTATTCAGAAAATATACAAAAAGACAGTAACATTAAAGAATCAATATACTTGTAAAAAAAAACAATAAATTGAATATATTCATTTCCGAGTGGTTTTAGTTGAAGTTCGCATGTATGCACTTCGAGAGCTGCAAACGACGATAGCTTGGTGCATCGTTTGCCAAATTAAAATGGCCGATAGGAGGGGCCTTTTGCTATCTCCTCAGCCTCCATAAAGCATTATTGGGCCCACAGGTTTTTTTATGTTAATTTTTTTTTTGAAAAATTCCAAAAGTCAGTATTGAAACTTGAATTTAATTTTGATTTTCATAGAACCCTACATTACACATTAAAATAAAAAAATAATTTGTAAGCTATACCAAAAACTTTTTTTTAATTCAAGTTTCAATGCTGACTTTTGGAATTTTATCAAATAAAGAATTAAATAATTACATAAAAAACCTGTGAGCCTAATAATGCTTTAACTCCTATCGGCCATTTTAATTTGGCAAACGATGTACCAAACACCCAGTACAACCAGGTAATCAGAATATCGTCGTTTACAGCTCTCGAAATGCATGCATGCGAACTTTTTATTGTTTTTTTTAACAAGTATATCGATTCTTTAATGTTACTGTCTTTTTGATATTTTCTGAATAAATTATATTATAATTATAATATAAATTATAATAACTAGAATTATTGCAGGCTTTTTCAATTAAAAAACAAATGTGTATGGTGAATGACATACATTTTTTTAATTTTACTAATTATTTAACCATGGAGACTGAAAAAATAACTTACAACTTAATAATTATCAGAAATTAATAACAATAATTTTTATACAATTTTTGAACAAAAAAAATATAGCAATGGTGAGGATTTGAACCCCACTGTTAAGTCGGTACGCCATAAAAAGTTTAAATTGATACCTTGGATATACGTGAGATGGCACCGCCGCTTGACACATTTCTCATAATCCCTTGTAGAATTGGAATACCTTCTTATATATTGTCTTAATACGGGCATGTGGCTACAGTGCCACTAGAGAATCGTAGAACGTAGAATCGTAGAACGTAGTTCTGAATGGTACACAACGAGGTATTTGCCAGGAGTCTTTGAAGAAATAAGAAAAAACAACCAGCGACGCAGAATCATTCTCCACCATGATTAGCGATCTCTCACACATCATACCAAATCCAGAAGAAGTGAAGAATAAACTATATATATGTTTTGGATATACCTCAATCGGAATGGAATAAATTATAGTTTAAAAAAACTAAAAAACACGCTTTAATGGTAAACCGAACCAAAAAGTAAAAAATAATTTTTAGTATAAAAATAAAGTGATGAACGAGAAAATTAATGTGTCATTGTCAAAAAAGCGTGGGGAGCTCGATGTCAGTTGTTATAATTATTCCATCAGTACAGTTTCTATAAGTAGAATTAGTGTGAAAATATGGTACCGAGCACCCCACGCCTTTGTGACAAGGCCACGATAATTTTCTCGTTCATCACTTTATACTTATACTAAAAATTATTTTTTACTTTTTAATTCGGTTTACCATTAAAGGGTGTTTTTTAGTTTATTTAAACTATAATTTATATTTCATTTTTTAGTTCGATCTGCTATAAAAGCGTGTTTTTTTTTAGTTTTTTACCCTATTATTTATTTTTCGTCACTACCTTCCCCTGGCGGAAGTGGGTAATTTGCGCGCCTGCTCCCTTCCATGGGCATTGTAACCGTGCCTCAGGCTCCTTCTCCGAAAGCAAATCCTGGATCCTGACGATCCTGTTCAGGATAATGGGAAGAACTTATTAAATTATTGTATTGTCATCAATCCTTGATAAGTGTGCAAAGTTTCAATTTGATCTAACGTTTTGAAGTGGGTGAAAAGGACGTTCAAAGATTCCGTTAAATAGATACAGGTGAAGCTAATAAAAGCGTGTTAAAAAGCGCTATGAAAATTGGTTCAAACGTATGCAACAGTGTATCGATCATCGCGGAGAATGTTTTGAAAAACAATAAAGCCAGCCATTTTCAATGATAAATATTTGTTTTCATTTATTATTGTTGATACATAAATAACAACCTTAGCTTTTACAGAAACGGTTTGGGTGTCCAAAACAAGTCGCATATCGTTTTCATACAATAGTGATTTCTGAATAGTCATTTGAACTACTACGTTTTACAGTTTTGAAAATACTGATTCATTTTATTCCTGAAATAATATGATCTTCATTTAAAGATGACTATAATAAAATTCCCTTGTCTCTTAATATTTCCATATCTTTAACTTTTAATATTGAGTTACAAAGTCCAGTATTTAGCAAACAAAAATGTTTTAATAAAATCGATGAAAGTTTTTTTTCGGTATGTACTTTTGAAGAAAACTGAAGGTAGGCAAGCTCCACCAGGAAGAGCAGGTTTGACATGGAAGACAAAGAATATCTTGGATAAGTAAAGAAATTCATCCCATGCGTTTATATATGTTTATATTTCTTAGAGTTTATATTTTATTTCATTTATTTTCGTTGTATTGTTCACGTATCTTAAATTTTAGAAACAAGAAAGATTATTGAAAGAGCAGAAGAGCAAAGATGGCAGCACTAAGAAAGCTAACGGAGTTGAGAGATGTGACAGCGTGAATAGCAGTGCGGCTACCTCCATTGGAACCACAACTCCACCTTCAGTAACAGGTAGGTGCAATTTTTCTACCCCTAAGGCACTCCACTGACCCTGCTAACTCTCCCTGTAGGTTCCACGGTACCTTCACCACCTCCCCCGCCTCCTCCCATGAGCTCGGAGTCCGCAGTTCCACCACCCCCACCTGCAATGGCGAATGGTACCGATACCAGCAACGCGCCGTCAAAAGATCGATCAGCATTGCTGAGTGCCATAACCAGTTTCGACAAAAGTGTCCTGAAAAGGATTCAAAGTAGCGGGTCAGTCGACATATAAGGAAAGTATAATTTTAACGCTTATACGGAGATTTCCGCTTTTCTTCCTTGTAAACAAACTGATGAAGATCTGAATTTTGGGGCCACTATTATTCTCTGTCTTGTTATATGTGTCAGTATATGTTAGCGAGAAATTAACCGCCTACCCTGTGACATCTTCACAAGTTCAGTGATTTCTAAATTGATGCATTTGAACTACTATACGTTTCTCAGTTTAGAAATCACTGTCTCAATTTGTTCCTGGTAGAATACTTTTTGCTATTAATATGTGGATAACTACAGTATCTTCCTCAATCATTATAGTTACATTTCTCCTCTTTTCACCAAAAAAGTTTTTTTTTATCGTTTATTATTATACGCCTATTAAGATAGTGCCAACCAAAACTAAACTCTAATGTAAATACTTATCTCAAAAGAAAAAAAAACTAATAAGTGAATATTTTTCTCATTCTAAGAATTATTATATTTAGAAGAAAAAAGCGCTAGTCATTAACTGATAGCTATATTTTGAAAATATATCCATGTTATGTGTAAATGTCACTGTACAGTCATAATGACCTATAACTATGTAACAATTCCATTATTTGTATAATTATTATTAGGAAATAAAAAACAGATTTATGTGAATTTGTGTTTTTTTTTTGGTTGGGGGAAGATTTGCAGTTTTTTTTGCATGTAAAATTGATACCTCGAAAAGGACCTTTCTTTCATCATCACAATGAGTCGCTGACATTTTAAATAATGTCTAAACATTTTCGCTCATGTCATTTCGAGATAATTTTACTCTCTGTTCCAGCGCATGCCGTAGATATACATATCACTAGTGCCATCTAGTAATACAATCTGAATTTACTTCTTATGGCGCGTTTGGGAAAACAGATCATAGTGAATTTTTAGCGGAGGACGAAGTTGCGCACGCCGATGTAACATTTTGTTTTTTATTTGTTAACACCTTTGCCATTTGTCAAGACCTGTTTATAAACAAATTTCTGAAGGCTCATATTCCATACTGTTAGTTTATATTTATAAAACGTTTCTATTTTAAAAGTTTATATTTATTTTCCATTGTAAAGATTGTGTATCAAGATTTGAGGCTATATTTATTAAGTATTATTTTTATGAGTAAAATTATATATCAATAAATACATTTTGAGAATGTTGAGTTGGTAAATATTTCAAAAAATATATTAAAATTTGATTTTTTACTGAATGAGCTTATTAAATATTATTTTTGTAAAGTTGATATAAATGTATATATATTTATTTCTATTAACCTGTATTTGAAAAACTAATATGTAATTTGATTTTTTGTAGTATTTACTTTCGTCTATTGGTAGTTTGCTCAGTTAAAATTTGTTTGAATGCATAAAAAAATTATTTTATTAATTACGCCATAGAAGTATAACTTTTTACGTGCGTACATAAGTACATACACGCTTTTTTTTAATAGGCAGTCAATGCTTGTATCATAAGGTCCTCCAGTGTTATTAATTTAATTACTATGACATCTATTAGAACATATCAGAAGTTAAAAAAAGATATCTATAATTTCAACTTTACCTGTATATCCGTTACCTAGGTAGTGGGAGTAATTGGGTCTTCAAAGGTCTCAAAGGCGACAAAGCTCGTCAAAGGCGACAAATCCGAACTTGGTACTAGCTTGAGCCTAGTTCCTAGAGGACGCTTGCTACCTACTTTGTGAAGAATTAACATATTTTTTTACCCTATAAAGCTGAGAATATTTTTACTTCAAAATAGAGAAGAGTCAAAATTTCCACGTAAAAAAGGTTCCCTTGGTCAATATCGATATTTCATGCCGTTTGCGATATATTCCATTGCACATCTTGTCGATGGCTGAAAAATATGCAATTTACAAAGTGTGCCTTGAATGTTGTGTACAAATTATTACGTCTCGATGACAACTGTCATTGTTTGCCACCTCTCCTATTAAACGTAGGTGGAAACAAGTTTCTCCAATGTTGAGTTGGTATTAAATAATTTGTAAAAAATGCCCAAACTTAATCAGTTTCCTAACCGTGATTTAAATGATATGTTCTGCGTTTATGCACAAGTAAATTATAATAGTCGCGCTTCAGTTAGAAGCTATGAAGAGCTCTACCAAACCAGAATCATCCCAGATCGACAAATTTTTCGAAGAATTTTCAATCAGTTAGGCGAAACAAGCTCGTTTTGTTACAACAATCCTAGTGGACGACTGAAACGTATAACGGTAGAACAAGAGATCATTTTGGTTAGTATCGCGGAAAATCCTGAACTAAGCACTAGGCGTTTGGAGGCATCTACAGGAATTAGCAAATCTACCGTTTCAAGATCTCTCCATAAAGAAAAATTGTTTCCCTACCATATTTCGCCTGTTCAAAATTTATTGCCACAAGATTTGCCGGCTAGATCAGAATTTTGTCAAAATCTACTACACAGAAAAAAGCCCCATGTTCCTGAAGAAGATGTTGTTTTCTGAGGAAGCAACTTTTACCTGACGCGGAATTTTTAACTGGCAAAGACTGAACGGAGATCAACGGTATATCTCTAAACTTAAGACAAGACATGTGGTTCATGCAAGATGGGGCGCCATCGCATTTTACTGTTGCAGTGCGAAATCAATTGATCCAAAGTTTTTGCACATGGATTGGGCGCGGTGGTGAGTTTACTTGGGGCCATCTCGTAGCCCAGACCGTTAAGACTTTTATTTGTGGGATCATATGAAGTCGTTAGTTTACCATGCTGAAGTTCAATACATACGAATTTTTACAAAAAATTCAAGAAGCGGCCCATGTTATTAGAAATAAAGAAAATATTCTCGCAAATGCGAGGCATTACTTAACAAAGGGCCTGCGAAAGTGTAATGGACGTTTGCGATCAAGCGGGTTGCGCTACATGGCCTGCCCACTTCCATTTCAATTGCTTTATTCTTCCAATGTCACTCACTTTCGTTTTTTCTCTGATCCATGTGCAGGTCTTTCTATCCCGTCTAGTAATGCCAAGCATACATCTTTCCACTCCCCTCTGTGCTACTCGAAGTTTTTGAACTGACTGTGAATGAGTGTCCAGGTCTCACTTCCGTATGTCATAACGGGACACCAGATCAAAGACTTTTCTTTTCAGGCAAAGTAGTAGTTTGTTCTTAAACACTATGTTGAGCCTGCCAAATGCGTGGCAGCCACATTTAACGCGTCGTTACACCTCCCGGACGATATCTATATATCCCGTTCCATTGAAATCCTCTGCCCTATATATATATATATATATATATATATATATATATATATATATATATATATATATATATATATATATATATATATAGTGATCCACAACTTCCAAATCCGTTCCTAAAATAAAAATCCTTTTTGTCCTCAGCAAATTTATTGAACATGACCTGACTCTTCTTCTGGTTTATTTTCAAGCCAAATGGTTCCCCAGCCTTTTGCAGCTCTTGTACGTGTCTTGCAACTCCTCCGGGTTTTGTGAAAGAAGAACGATATCATCTGTGAATCTAAGATGATTTAAGTATGCACCACTAATCCTTATTCCATCCTGTTCCCAATCCAGATTACGGAACACTCCTTCCAGGCAGGCTGAGAAAAGAAGAGGGGATATTGCGTCACCCTGCCGTACGCCCCGCTTTATATTTATTCCAACCTCAAGATCGTCAAGGTGGACGGTCGCTGTAGCCTCATCATATATCGATCCTACTAGGTTTACATAGGTTTTCTCTACACCTTGATTAAGCAAAGCAGTCATTATGGCTCGCTTTGAGATTAAATCAAATGCTTTTTCATAATCGATAAAAGCCAAGTACAGTGGCATAGTCTATTCGTTGTGCCTTTCTATGACTTGCTGTAGAACTTCTGAATCCTCCTTACTCCCTTAGTTGTGCGTCATTAAGTTTTCTTATTATTCTTTTGGATATTATCTTGGTGAAAACTTTGTACACCACTGATAGGAGGCTTATTGGACGGTAGGTCTTTAAATCTTCCCGTGCTCCTTTCTTATGTAAAAAAATCACTTCTGCATTTTTCCATAAGCTGGGTACTTCTTGTTGTTTGAGGCACTTTGAATATAATTTTGCTAGTGTTTTGTGTAAAGTCCGACCACCAGCTTTTAACATCGCCACAGTTATACTATCCTTTCCTGTAGCTTTGTTTTTCCTAATCTTTGCTCGTACCATTCGGTGTTCACTTCCTACATTAAAATGGTTAAGGACAGTACAATTGCAAAATATTGCTTTATCTTTTAACATGATGTAATCAATTTCACTTGTGAGTCCAGATGGACTTTTCCATGCCCACTTTCTGTTGATCTTTTTCTTATAAAACGAATTCATAATATAGAGTTCTTGTCCTTCAGCAAAAGTCAACCAGCCTGTCACCTCTATTGTCCCTCTCACCATTTCCATATGGGCCAGTTGCATTTTCACCAGTTCTTGCTTTTTCAATTCTGGCATTAAAGTCGCCCATCAATACTTAATACCTACACTTCCCTTTGTCTAAAAGTTGGGCCACATCATCATAAAATTCCTCAAGTTCCTCATCTCTATGGCTTATAGTTGGTGTATAAGCTTGAACGATTTAAAGCTTACACTTTTTATTCAGCTGACTGACGCATTGAGCTAATCTGTCAGATATACTTTCATATTTGCCTACACTGTCTTTCAGCTTTCGATTGATGAGGAATCCAATTCCACCACATCGTCTATTCTCCGTACGTCTGGTGTAGAATACGTGACCAGTTGGTTCTAGTTTGATTAACTGTTCGCCCTTTCTTTGTGTTTCTCAGAGCCCAATAATATCCCAATGTATGTTGTCCGTATATTAAGCGTAGCAATTTCAAAAGTCCAATGGTGATTCTTAGCACCACCCTCTGCCTTGGGGCAGGTCTTCCCGCTGCCGTAGGTAGCTGCCCCTTGGTCTCCGCGGAATGAGGGCCGTGTTTGAAGTTGTACTGTCATGTTGAAGGCACGAACTGTAATATATATGAAGAGGTGTAAAGGGTTGGAGAACCATTTGGCTTAAAAATAAAACTGAAGAAGTGTCAGGTTATGTTCAATAAATGTTCTAAGAGCAGAAAAATTTCAGTTTTAGAAAGGCAGGTTGTGGAGCACTTTATATATCTTGGGCAGAGGATTTCAGTGGACGGGGATACCACACAGGAGGGGGAATGGTGTGTTAAATGTGACTGGCAGACTCAACAACTCCTACGTTGCCTGAAAAGAAAAGTCTTTGATCAGTACGTCCTATCCGTTCTGACATACGTGAAACCTAGACATTCACATCGCAAACAATTTAAAAACTTCGAGAAGCACAGAGGGGAATAGAAAGATGTATGCTTGATATTACAAGACATCATTGGAAAAGTAAAGTCATTGATATGAAGATCATATAGCGCGAGGCGAGGCGAGGCGAGGCAGGTCATATAGCGCGAGGCGATGAAACGAGGTCGACCAAAGCGATCCTGAAGTGGATACCGCTTGATCACAGAGATCCACGAAGAGGACTGAAAGCACGATGGACTAATGATATCGTTAAGTATATTGAACCCGAATGGCAGAAGAAAGCTCAGGACCGTGAAAGTTGGAAGCATGCTAAAGAGGTTGTGACCTACAGTGGATGGGACACGGGCTGACTGCGCCGAAATTGAACGTTCGAAAATCAAATAAGGAATTTTTCCTTAGTTGCTTTTTTTCCTTGGTTTTTAAATATTTTTATATGATATTACTTACAGAATCCCGTTACTAGATGACAATACCATGACTATCGGTTAAACAAATATCTATTTTATAAATTTAGCTCATAGGGCAAAGGGGACAAACATAAAATATAACTGGATTATTTTTAATGAAATGGAGCAATAGGTTCGTATATCTTTAATATTCTCCATGGGTCCTCTATGTAATATTTCAAATTATATAGCTGTGGCGCCATCTTTTATCAAGCAGTTGAGAGCTATAAATATAATAGGAATCTATACTATTGGTGATATCGATAATTTTAGCTGTGTTGGTTTCATAATGGCGATATCTACTAGTTACCAGTTACAGTTACAGTTACTAGTTACATCCCACATGAGGTATTTTGATTAAAATTTTATAGTTAATTATTTTAAATTGTTAGAGTTATATATTGGTATTTTGTTCACAAGCTAAAATTTTCGCTTTTTAACGAAGTTACTTGTGCCATCTTTTAGCAATTAATCGATACTTGTATAATAAACATTGCTATTGCAGACATGATTGCACAGATATTAACTGGTGGGGAATTTACAATTAATATTATAAGTTTTAAAACAAACAAGACAGAATCTAATTTTTACTTGTTTATTACATTTTACTTCAATACAATTTATTGTTTACTTGGTCTTTAAATTTTGTGTTCATTAATTTTTGAAAAGTATGCCAAACAAATGTGAACCATCCGTAGCAACGCAACTTTTTAACAAATTTTCCATAACTATGTCAACATATCTGCAGCTATTACAGCACGGATTTTGTCCTTATTAATAGCTTATTTATGCAGCGGCGGTTCGTGGGGAAAAAAAACAGGTAGGGGCAGGTATAACCAAATTTTGGAATGGGGATAGGGAAATGCGTCGCAACCAAAAATTTTACATGTCTTAGTATCACTTACTGTGTAGAAATACTAATGTAACTGTCAGAAATCAAATTTTCAAATAGGTGCCTAGTACTAAAATTTTGCTAAACTCACCATAGGACCATGACCATGTTTGTAGTTGAAATCCATCCTCCTAAATTTCTGTGCAGCGAGTGGTGGTCGATATATACATAATATATATATATATATGTAGGTATATATATATATATATATATATATATATATATATATATATATATATATATATATATATATATATATGTAGGTATATATATATATGTAGGTATACATATATACATATATATATATATATATATATATATATATATATATATATATATATATATATATATATATATATATATATATATATATATATATATATATATATACATATATATACATATATATATATATATATATATATATATATATATATATATATATATATATATATATATATATATATATATATATATGCATATATATATATATATATATATATATATATATATATATATATATATATATATATATATATATATATATATATATATATATATATATATATATATATATATATTTATATATATTTATATATATTTATATTTATATTTATATATTTATATATATATATATATATATATATATATATATATATATATATATATATATATATATATATATATATATATATATATATTTATATTTGAATATCATACCATTTTCCCGGAGATTCAAACGCAAATTTCCTTTTAATATTAAAATCAAATATCTTGGGACCATTTTTCTAACATTGTTGACTAAATGGCAACTACAGACAAATGAATGTTTTCAGGGTTTCTAGAAATAATACAATCATTTTTGTACGTCCATGCCATCTTATAAATATTTAATATTACCTCACAAGATTTAACCTTTTTTTCGCTTTAAGATTTAAAATTTTTTTGTTCACTGTAATGTTTACACAACAGAAACAGATACACACAACAGAAACAAATTCAACAAAATATACCTGAAAATCCTCCCAAAAAACTGAAATTGACACCCATAAAGGGCAAAGTAACATAACCTTAAATTTACTTCCACACAAGGAAAGATCCGAATAAAAACGTTTTACGAGCAATTCAAATATGTTATATGTAAAATGTACTTTAGGGAATACAAAACTGTGAGAGAAATTGCTTATTAAACTTTTAAAGAGAAGAAAATGACTAACAAAAATTCTCTTATGAGAATTTCGGTGGACATTTTCTTTGTTTGGAAAGGTTCGATAAGCTCCGCCCATCACTGACGTCAGTGCTTAGGATGTCTAAGAATGGGGCCGCGCCCAAGATATAAATGCGTTTAATCTTCGGATTACTAGCGAAACGATGCATTGCTGTCTTTGTCTTTCGCACACGATAGTAAAGAAAACAATAGCGGCACAAACTGGTCTGTGCCCAAAGCACGTGTTCTTTAATCTGTACACTTCGGCAACCCACAACTTATTTCGTTAACGCGAATGACATTATGGATGTTAGACTATAGAAGGCGCAAGAAGAGTAATGATAGACAGAACAGAGAATAAATTAAAATAAAATCTGAAATTATTTTTTCCATTTCATTTTATAATTTTTTAGGTAGGGCACGTGCCCACGCGCCCTTATGGACCGACCACCACTGTATTTATGTAACCCCTTTTTCTTCAAAAATTCCCATAAATATAATTCGGAGCCGTTAAATCAGTCGACTTTCATTTCATTTAATGAATGTTAGTAAAAAAATAACGGTAATTTTAATGTATTTGCTTTAACCCTAGGACCAAGAACCCTGGATGGGTACGGACGGATGGGTATTGATGTACCCCAATAAATAAAACACATTTACAAAAAGATATTAAACTTTCATTAAAAAACAACTTATATAGGCTTTTTTGTACCCCAATAAATAAAACACATTTACAAAAGGATATTAAACTTTTATTAAAAAACAACTTACACAGGCTTTTTTAACAATAGTTTCAGTCTCATTGAACACAATTAAGGCATATCAATTAGGAACTGTCAAATAATTTTGGCAAATTTTGTTTTGGTTCTCATTACAAATGGAAGTTTGGCACGTGACACATTGTGTACGTGATTTACCGCAGCAAATGGGCGTTTTTTCCTAATATATCTCAATACTGATTTGTAGGGACGTTGGCAAAGTTCGGTAATGAAATCTATTTTCCAGATGCGGTTTTATGAGATCAAAAACGAGAGACTACAGGTAAATGCATCTATTCTTAAAATATTGCTTATCAGTGGTATCTAATGCATGTAGCAATATCAAGGAATTGATCCCCACGATATTTAGTATTCCATAGAAGACACAAAGGCTTCAGCGGCGAGTTTTGCGCGATACGCTGTAGGTATGACAAAGCTAGTCGAAGGTATCAACTCCGCCCTTAGTTTGGTTATACAAACTTATTATTTCCGGCAAATTAACAGATTTATCTTTATCTACTTTGTAGTGCATGGTGGAAAGCATGGGGACGTTTTTTTTCCTTTACTGAGCTTTGGAGGGACATATGAAAGCAAAGCATATGAAAGGATATGAATCATGAAAAGACAACATTGATGTATTCAGGCCACGGTCCTTCGTTTTAGGAAAAAGATTAAGTAGTTCTGTTTTATTTTTTTTTAGTGTTCCAACAGTAGTTACATTTTTGAACAACAGTTTTTGAGCGGTAGGTATAGAGGTAAACCAATTATCATGTTATATTCCTATTGGTATTATGAATAGTAGTTGACAGCTCAAGCGCATAATACTCGGCAACCGGTATTCCTCTAGGAGTAGAATCTTTTCCTGTGTATATTATGATATTTATCATGTAATATATTTTAGCATCACAAAACATTAGTAATGTCTGAAAGAATGTGGCGTGTTCATATTTTTTTTTCTTTTTTTGGGTTTTTCGCCACGATCTAAAACTCAAAAAATATCAAAACTATCTGTTCTTATGTAAATAAAGAATCACGTTAAAAAACAAAAACCCAAACGCAAACAAAAACGGAGACAAATTTCTCAGTGATTCTTTTCTGTAATAAATTTGCCTAACGAACCAAATTTTAAAAAATATAAAAATGTTCTAAAATAAATATAAACTTTTGAATGTTAACGTTTCGGGAGGTCTTCTCCTCCCGTTTTCAAAACGAATCTAAAAAATAAATTATATTAATTTCTTATATATAATGCTTTTTTCTTTTTTTTTTTGGTTTTCGCCGCGATTTAAAATTCAAAAAAATATCAAAAATATCTGTTCTTATGTAAATAAAGAATCACTAGATAAAAAACAAGAACCCAAACGGAGACGAATTTCTCAGTCATTCTTTTCTGTAATAAATTTGCCTAACGAACAAAATTTTAAAAAATATAAAAATGTTCTAAAATAAATACAAACTTTTGAACGTTAACGTTTCGGGAGGTCTTCTCCCGTTTTCAAAACGAATCTAAAAAATAAATTATATTAACTTCTATATATAATGCTTTTTTCTTTTTTTGGGGTTTTCGCCACGATCTAAAACTCAAAAAAATATCAAAAATATCTGTTCTTATGTAAATAAAGAATCACTGGGTAAAAAAACAAAAAACTAAACGGAGACAAATTTCTCAGTGATTCTTTTCTGTAATAAATTTGCCTAACGAACAAAATTTTAAAAAATATAAAAATGTTCTAAAATAAATACAAACTTTTGAACGTTAACGTTTCGGGAGGTCTTCTCCTCCCGTTTTCAAAACGAATCTAAAAATAAATGATATTAATTTCTATATATAATGCTTTTTTCTTTTTTTGGGTTTTTCGCCGCGATCTAAAATTCAAAAAAATATCAAAAACATCTGTTCTTATGTAAATAAAGAATCACTAGGTAAAAAACAAAAATCTAAATGGAGGCAAATTTCTCAGTGATTCTTTTCTGTAATAAATTTGTCTAACGAACAAAATTTTAAAAAATATAAAAATGTTCTAAAATAAATACAAACTTTTGAACGTTAACGTTTCGGGAGGTCTTCTCCTTCCGTTTTCAAAACGAATCTAAGAAATAAATTATATTAATTTCTATAAATGCTTTTTTCTTTTTTTTTTTGGTTTTTCGCCACGATCTAAAACTCAAAAAAATATCAAAAATATCTCTTCTTGTGTAAATAGAGAATCACTGAGTAAAAAATAAAAACTTTATTTACATAAGGGATAGACATTTTTGATATTTTTTGAGTTTTAGATCGTGGCGAAAACCCTAAAAAAAGAAAAAAATATAAAAAAAACAATAGCAGTTTGATCCCATATTTATCTGGCTTTGAAGGGATGTACATACGAAATGGACACCTCCCTCTAAAACCAAGCAAATGTTTATCTATTGTAGTACAGTCAGAGGGTGAAAACAAATTCTTTGAAGTCTCAACTACATAATAAAACAGTTTTTTATAGGAGCCCATTTAATGGGCTCTATGCCATCTACCTGCATTATCTCACCTTCTGTCGAACGATCATCAAAACGAAGACAACTGGTTCAAAACGAAATTTTTTTCTCACTCATAATAGAGCGAATATAACTGATACCCGTATGTTTATCAAATATTACCTTTACAGTTAAATGATTTATTTTCAGCACACCAGCCAAGTAGTATAATCCAAACAAGGCTTCCAACTCTATCTTGAACAAACGAAGGTCGCATGCCGATGGAACAAAATCATCATCTCTAAACAGAGTTGGCCTGTTTGACTTGTATTTTTTCCGCAGCTCAGAAATCTAAAATAGTGTTAGACACTATTTTCTCCAAAAATATATCCATAAAAAAATAATTGCCAACTATCTAACGCAGTAGTAATAAATTTAGCAGGACCTTAGTTACCTGCAGGATGGAATAAAATATTCCTTCGTGGTGTGCGTGAAGAACGAGGATGAGATCCATGCCATACAAAATTTTCGCAATTTTTCTGCTTTTTGTGTCTCTATCACGCAAAACATTTGGAACACTGAGTACAGTTACCGGTGAGGCAGTAGAACGCAACTGCGATGATTCTTTAAGTTCTTCATCCGAATTCTGAGGTGGGAATGAAGAAGGTGAGGAATTCTGAGGAGTCTAGCTCTAAAGCATCAGGACTATCATGTGTTCTAATATCCTCTTCCAAGCAAAAATCTTAAATAATTTCATCTGGTTCTTCTTTTAATGCATCCTCTAGAACAAGATCTTCTCCATCGTCCGCCTCCAGAAGAATATTTTCAATTATATTTTCATTTAAAATACGTCGTGTCGTCATCAAAAAAAAGTTGTAGAATAATCTCAAAGCTTCAAAAAATATAACAATACAAATACCTATTGAAAACACTAAAAATAAAAACACACTATATAGCAACTTTGTGTATAAGTAAAATATATATCAAATTGTCATATAATCTACTATCAAATCCATGTCGATAAATTGTATATAAACAATACATAAATTATTTAAAAAATCGAAATAACCAAAAGAATCATCAAATTAAAATACTTACCTTGAACATACTCTGGAGGCACTTACTGGAGCTCTCCACAAGCAGCGTGTCGCGTCCTCTTGCCAACAGGACCGCCGTCCGACAGAGGTATTCGCACGCCTATCTTCTACTTGTTTTTTTATTAGGTCCGGCCCTGTTTAGGTTTCTTGCAACTTTGGCGGAATTCGTTACGACAGGGGTTGTTAACAGTTTATTGCAGCCAATCGGCCAACGATATATCTTGAACCGCACTATAATAGCAAACATTGAGTCATATTAATACAAATTATAACACTGTCAATAAAATAAATCCCTGAAGATGTTTTTAAGATTATTATAGCGTTGGTTACGTATCGGTTAATTTTGAGGTAGTGAGAGGTAGCCCAACTCATTTACTATTTTGAATAATATTTTTAACGCTTGACTTCCAGTTAAAGAAGCTAAGGGTTGTTCAGTTACTGGCTCACTGTAATATCTAACAGGCTGCCTCCAAACCCTAAAACTGTTACAAATTCTAAAGTATTTTAAAGAATGACGACCAAAATAAAACAAAAACTCGCGAAGATGTATCCATGTGTATTTTTCTCAATTGTCTCATAAGTTATTCAGCAAATACAAAACAAAACTACACATATACAGTGTCTACATAATTGTGGGGGGTATTTATACAAATTAGTAAATAGGTACACAAGTTAATTTAGTTCGTCGTCTATCTAAATGTAAAATAAAAACTCCAAGCCCGCCCTTGTAGCCCCACTTCTCTCCAACCCCCCTCGTGAAGCGACGCTCGCCATCGCAGAATCGCGGATCCTTAACGTTCCGACTTACCGTCCTGCATCGGCGAGCGACGGGGGATGGAGACATGGGGGGTCGCTTATACAGGGCGTAACGGAGATCAGTCACACATAGATCGCGCACAATTATAGGTAAGTCAATTTACCTACCAAAGAAAAAAAAAAACACTTCTTAAAAATTTTCTCTTCAGTTATATTCTATACTCCTAAGACTTTATTTTAAATTTTTTATAATATAAACAGGCAGGGTCTAGTTACATAGCGTGGGGGACAGTCGGTACGGAAACACCCGACTATAATTTTTCTTCAAAATTACTTTTTTCTCTTCTTTTGACAAGCCATTATTTATTTACACGTGTTACTTTAGAAAACAGAAAATTTCAGGGGACCACGGACGGGCTTTGCAAGTTGATGTAAATCAGATCAAATTAATTGGGGAGTGATGCCCCTCCCTGACCCCCCCGTTTCAAGTGTGGAATTCCTTGTAAATTGACTTCTATCTGACGCGGACAGGACTGCTCTACGCCCTCGATAACATAACTGCTAAATTAATATAAAAAAAATATATATACTGTAAGCTATAAAACGCGTACAAAACACCTAAGACATAATACAGGGCGATCCTAAATAATAAAAATTAAAAAAAAACTGTATTCGGAATTTTGATTTGGATTGCACTGGCCTTGCACCCCTAGCCGAGTGAAATCGAACAAAACCATCGCTCGAAAACAAAACCAAAAAAAATAAACCTCTCTTTCCTGCTTATATCGTTCATCGAAAAACGCGTTCCCCGAAATGGTCTTAGAAAACAAAACAATAAATACGCCGTAAGGACAAAAATGGTACTCCAATAGTATAAAATGGAAATTAATCATATGCTAAATTATCAAACTAAGTGAAAAAAAAAAAAACTTAAAAACGAGATAAAAGGGCGAAGCAACGTTTGAGCAGTCCCCGGGTTTTGAGGAATCCTGCGGTGTGTTTAGTTCTGGTTCCAGTAGGAGGCCCCGTACGGTTGCTTGGAACTGGCCTTGGCCTGGTTTGAGCCTTGAGAGCGCTGACCAGTTGAGTTACCAGAGTCCTAAAATCAGGAAAAAAACAATCATAAAATAAATCAGTAACATAAATGAGAATTTTATTTAATTAGTACATCACCCAAAGCAGGAACAATTAGAAAATGACATAATGAAATCAGGCAAGAGATGCGCGATGATGTAAGATTCTTATGTACTAAACGCGATTTTCCATTTTCCTTGAAGATATAAAATCAGTATTTTTAAACGTTTGATTTATTCAAAGCAAAAGCCAATATATTGGATTGTCTAGAGAGTTTACGAATGCCCCCTGTTGCAGAAAAGAGTGTCGTGCTTTCTCAATACAAATACAGAGTACCAGGTAACGACGGCAGTTAATATTTCTTAATTTTCTCTTAAAAAAAAAAAACGTTTAATTTGGGGGAAAGGTAAAAAATGGTTTATTCAAAGTATGCACCATGGCTAGCTGCACATTTTCCCCATCTCTCTGACAATTTGTGGTTGCCCTCCCAGGAAAACTCTACATCTTTCGAGGTAGTCCAGTCATCAAGCCATTTTTCGACATCTCTGTAATTGTTGAAGTGTTTTATGGAAAGGACGTGACACGTCGATGAATGAGTGGTGGTCTGCAGGAACCAAGTCTGGTAAGTACGGCGACTGGGGCAAGAGGTCCCAGCCAAGTGCACAAATGGTGTCTCTGACCGCTTTCGCTGTGTCTGATGGGGCGTTGTCGTGCTGCAAATCACTTTTCCGTTGTTTTGCACCCCATTTTGGTCGCTTTTCGATCAATGCAATTCAAATTGATCATTTGTTGTCGGTATCGAACGGTACTACCTGTTTCTCCCGGTTTCAGAAGTTCATGGTACCAGACACCTTTCTAATGCCACCAAATACACAGCATTGTCTTCTTTCCACCAACGCGATTCAGTCTTGCCGTTGTTGTTGATAGTTGACCTGGGTTTTTCTTTGGATTTGGGTCCCCGAAATATATCCATTTTTTGTCTCCAGTCTCGATCCGATACAAAAAAAGTCTCTTCTTCATACCGAGAAAGTAAAACTTCGCAGACCGTTTTTCGCTTTTCCAAATGTCTGTCGTTCAGCTGATGTACTACCTATTTTCTTTCTCCTGACAGGCAGACGATAACAAATGGTTCGGCGACCAACATTTAACCTCTCTGCTATTTGCGTTTTTTTCAACCATTTTATAACAATAGTTTAAGTATGGATTTACGGTTACACGCTAGAGACGAAGTAGCAGTCCAAAGAGTGGTTGGGTACAGATGAAAGTAAGCGAAAACGGTTCAATCTGCAGAAAAAGCCACGCCTACAGTTTTCTGGGATTCGCGGGGTGAGGAATTCATAGACTACTGAGATCATCACCGTTGAGTATTACGCTTCACTTTTGGACCAATTAAAAGGTACTGATCAGGATAAATTCAAAAAGAAAGTGCTGTTTCGGCACGATAATGCGTCTGCATACACATCTTGGTTTGTTGCGTGTTTCGTGCTTCCATATGCGCCAGATTTTGCTCCCAGGAGTTACTTTTTCTTCACCAACCTGACGAAATGACTCCCTGGACGAAGATTCACTTTAGATGATGAGATTGAAGCTGAGATAACTATTTATTTTGCAGAGTTGGACAAATCTCAGTATACTGAGGGTATTAAAAAGTTGGAACATCGTTAGCATAAATGTATTGGAGATGACTACTTCGAAAAATTTCTTAAACATATTGTTTTATTTTGCTTTTCGAGCAACTCTCGTATAAGCAAATTAAAAATTTGACGAAACAAAAAACAAAATGCAACCTGTTGAAATAAAATATTCCCGAATGAATAAACAAGTATAAAAATGTATCAACAGAATGGGCTGTAGAAAATCAGAACGAATCAAGAAACAGAGGAAGGGAAGTAATATCTACAAACAAGTAAAACACACAAAGAAAAAAAAATAAAAACTGGAAAGTATTTTCTAATCCACTGTATACTCCTGATGTTGCACCGTAGGATTATTCTGAGGGTTAGTATCTTTTCAAATATGTGAAAAGATAAAAGATTTCTATAAAAACTGCACTTGGAAAATATTTTACTTTAAAATCATACTCATTTTACAAAAAGGAAATAGAAAATTTGTCAGAGAGATCGGCGAAGCTTGCCAATAAATAAAAATGGAGATTATATTGTAGATTCAAACTGTATTAACTTTTGAAAAATCATATTTTGTACAGTATGAATAAAATGGTAATACTTACGGGTACACCTACTATTTTTAGACATGTAGACGCGTATTTTAAATATCAAAACTATATCTGATAGCTGGTACTCTACTTGACGACATTAAGTAAAAATATTGTGTTGATTGTACTGAGAAAATTGAGATTGAGAAAAGAGATTGTACCGAGTTCATGATGCATTACATCCTGATGAAACCAATCATCAATGGTGATGACAAATTAGTAGCATTAATTGATGGTCATTCGCAATAGTTCGAAAATAACCTTAGCCTAAGAACGTTCCAATACAACGCATCCCCATCCATCATATATATCATCCACTACATGAACGTCCATGTTTTAGACAATCCAATATTAATTATTATATTGCAGAATAATGGAAAACCTTAGAAATTTAGTATAAACACATAAAAATCTCTTGAAATAGGATAAGCAAAAGCAAACACCTAACACGAACATACTAAGTGACATTTGTAATAAGTGTATAAAATAGATAACGTTCTTTTTTAATTTTTTCTAACTATCCACCGTGGTGACCTGAGAAATAGAGCCGTTACAAAGTCACTGTTTGGTAAATAAAGTTGTAATAGCATACGTAATTAGTATAATAACTCTATAATATAAATATAACAGATATCCAGAAATGCCGTTGATATTTAATTACTTGTTTGCTCCTAGGTGGCGCACAACGCGCTAGTCGGGTTAAGTTTACATCGAAGCTTGGTTCTGGGAAAATTAGGGCCGAGTATGATTTACACATAAACGAGACATTTTATGTAAATTTAATAAAGAAATGGATAACAAAGTTTGAAACTACAGGATTAACTCTAACCTTAGAGTTAAGTCGGTCGGTTAAAGAACATCTATCCCAATCCGTACGGAAGCGAAGTGGACAGTATTATTTTTCCTAAATAATATTTCCAAACACTGTTTTCCAACATGTTCTAATAAAAAAAAATTATACCTTAAATCGACTTATATTAATTATACCTATAAAAATGAACAACAATATTGAACACCTTGTATAATAAAAAAGGGAAAATGTAATATCAAACTTAGTCTGAAAAAATACCGTAAACATAATATTTAACAAAAATTTAGAAAAAAGAACATGAAAATGCGGTCATAAAAATAGAGCCAACCAGAAAACAAGCACAATACATATTATTAGTTAACGAGAGTACTAAATAACAAATAAACATTTAATACTTAGTTATATGACCTTTGTGTTTTATTATTTCAGCACATCTTTTCGGCGTAGAGTTTAAAAGTATTTTAAACTTTTCTAATGCTTCCAATTCTTTTTTAATCACCTCCCAAAGTTCAAACTTTATTATTATGTTTACCCACGTCATTCTTGAGGTAAGGCCACAAGTTTTCAATGGGATTGAGGTCCTGCGATTGGGAAGGCCACCGCAATAAATCCACTTTATTGTCACTAAGAAATTGTTTCGTTTTCCTAGCAGTATGTTTCGGATCATTATCCTGTTGATATTTCCATACCAGCGGCATATTTTCTTCTGCAAAAGGCAGCATAACTCCCTGAAGAATGTGGATGTATTCATTTTGGTCCATGTTTTTTTTTAATCCAGTAAATTGGTCCTACACCATACCATGAAAACCACCCGCAGCTTTATATTACCGCCTTCATGCTTTACAGTTTTAGTATGTTTTGGTAACAATTCTTCGTTGGGTGGTCTAACGTATCACCTACCATCAGAACTTACTAAATTTATTTTGTTATTCAGATAGACTCTAAGTAATGTCTGAATGATTGTGGCGTGTTCATATATTATTTTCTTTATATGGGGTTTTCACCATGATCTAAAACTCAAAAAATATCAAAATATCTGTTCGTTCTTATGTAAATAAAGAATCACTGGGTAAAAACAAATATATATATATATATATATATATATATATATATATATATATATATATATATATTATATATATATATATATATATACATATATACAACAGATATTTTGATAATTGTCAATGTAAGTATCATTGACATACACAAAAAATATATTTTCTATCTTTTCATAATTTATAGAAATTAATACACTTTATTTTTACATTCGTTTTGAAAACGGGAGGAGAATACTTCCCGAAACGTTAACGTTAAAAGTTTGTATATTTTTTTAGAACATTTTTATATTTTTAAAATTTTGTTCGTTAGTTAAATTTATTACAAAAAAGAATCACTGAGAAATTTGTCTCCGTTTGGTTTTTTGTTTTTACTCAGTGATTCTTTATTTACATAAGAACAGATATTTTCATTTTTTTTGTGTTTTAGATCGTGGCGAAAAACCCAAATAAAGAAAAAATACAGATAGACCCTGTTCACCATATCACTTTAACTGATGTTTAACTGTTGGGTAAACTTAAAACGTTGTTTTAGATTCTTGGCGAATAACAAAGGGACTTTTCTTGCTGCTCTACCGTGTAAGTTACTTGCCTGAAGCATTCTTTGAATTGCTCTTGAACTTATTTCTAACCCCAGTTCACTTTTAATTTTGATAGACGATTTAAACGAGTCGTTTTTTGAAATTCGGACAATCTGCCTGTCTGTATGGGGTGTTATTTTTCTTCTAGCTCCACGGTTTTCGGGAATTGATTGTTTGTTAGGACATTTTCCAGCATTTTTTTTTTGAACGACCGATCTTGCAATTTCCCTTAGCGACTTTGCTTCTTTCCGCAATATTAAAATCTGCACTTTTTCAACAGCTGTACAATGGACGCTACGACCCATTTCTAACAAAATTATTATTCGGGCAAGTTTGTTTATTTTTATTTATTTTTTTAATGCCCACGCTTGAAATAAACAAAACGTATCGATAAATTAACAGTAAAACATAACGAAGCAATATTTACTGCTTTATAAATTTTATGGCTCTATTTTTACAACCATATGTTCCTATTCTTTTTTCTAAATTTTTGTTATATATTGTTTACAGTATTTTTTTATAACTAACTTTAATATTATGTTTTCCATTTTTTGTTATTTATATTATACAATTATTGTACTAATGCCGTATGCTATTACAACTTTATTTGCCAAACTGTCTTTTATTGTTAACGACTCTATTTCTCTGACCACCACTGTAAATGTATGTTTAATTTTGTAATACTACTAGGATATAACAAAAGTATTTGCAACAGTTTCGATTGATTACGCGGTTGGCTCTTGGTGAAATCTAGTAACAATGATAATGATTAAAACACTTTGTATGTGTTTCACAATATATTCAATATATTCTTTAACATATTTAGGCCTTACAACCATTCTCAAAGAGAGTTATGTAGAAAGAGGTTATGTAGTTTATACATAACTGTGAGAATGGTCTCGAGGCTGAAACATGTCAGATAATATCTTCAATATATTGTGAAACAAATACCAAGTGTTTTAAGCATTATCAAAATTATTTGCGTCTTGGGCACAATTCCTATGATTCGCAAATGCCGGTTAACGGTAATGTGGGCTAGTCCTAATACCCCTGAAAGTTTTCTAGTGATTGTTCTAGGAGCTACAGTCACAGCTGCTCTTAAAACGCCGGCATAGAGAGACCGTAAACCATGTGATCTTCCCCTATCTTCAAGACTCATGTCTACCTCCCGGAACATTTTGTACTATCTTCCCCCTACTTTGCAAATCTCAGGAACGGCGTCAGTCGCTTTGAAACCTTGATAAAATAATGTTTCAAAATTATCCTAATTTTGCGAATTATATTTTTTTAATCGTTAACTGAATATTTCATGGGAGAATCAATGAAGAAGGAATGTGTATTTGTCGAAGCAAAAAATTGAAGTGGATTAAACCTTTGAGTGAAGTATAATTATTTATAAACAGAGAAAAATAGCAAATAATTTTGTCCCTAGCATAAAAGGGTTTACCAATAGCAATTAGATGATGTTGAAATGTCATGGTGATCTAAAGTGTAGAGAATATACGCTATAAGAGCAGAATATAAAAACATTATCGATTCTTCAACGTTCTCAAAAGAATCAGATCTTTAAACCGCGTCAACTTAGGCATTTACGAAAATATTTGCAGTTTGCACTCTTATAAGATTGCTTAGACTCAAAACCGCAGGCCACTTGGCCATCGTAAGAGTCGATAATTAAAGTAATTGAGATGTGATTCTGATTTTGAAAAAAAGAAATTAAATATGTAAAATTGTCGATTTTTCATGTGCATAAAATCAGTGCATGGTATTAGCCTTAACGAGCCATTGGATTAATAATTGGACCCATTGGATAATAATAACCACCATTGGATCGTTCATTTCCAATGTAATTTTTTTCCACAAAGTAATGGTGAGCTGTATAGATCGAGGTTAATAGATTTTAGCCGAAGGTTTAGCAATCAAATAGCCATTTCTTAGGCCAGATGTTAGTGGGAACCCAGAGGGTGTATATAGTAAAGGGAAATAAAGACAGATTAAAGGTCAAAAGAGTTTAAATATAAGCTGAAAAAAGCCCATATAGAGATTAAATAAGTAAAGACAAAAAGCGTATAAATAAAATATAGAAACATAAAAACGTATATCTTTATAAATAAATGTTAGAAAAAGATATAACAGTGGAATTAGATGTAACAGAGGTAAAAGGCAATGTGGGAGTAGTTATATGTCAAAATGGGGGGGGGGGGGGATAGGAGGGTCATCTTCTCGTACCTAATAATTTATTTTTAATTTATTGACGCGCGTTTCGCTAATCATGTTAGCATCATCAGGAAATGATTCAATCTAATTATAAAATCTGAGACTGAGAGGGATTAAAAACAACTAATTTGGTATTTAAGGATAGACCTCTTTGAATTTATTGTTTCACATCAAAGATTGCAATGCTATAGATAGAATTGATCATGAATCGGTTTTTTTATTCTACCTCTAAACACCTTTTGTTTTTGTTCACTTTAACATCATATTAATTATAGTTTGTACAAAATAAAATCCCATGCACGTCATCGATTACGCTATTGAAGTACAGCAGAAATACCACTATACAAATTAAATTAAAAAGAATCAAATGGAATGTATTCAATAACAAGTTTCACATTTTACTTATTGATATTTATTGACACGTTTGGAGGTTATCCCACATATTGATAATACAATATATAATATCTGAAAGTTTACTGATTTTTTACCATTCGATCGAAAAAAGTTCTTGTAAGAACCACCACAGTTATAATTGTCAGAGTCACGCTTGCAAAATGCGAAAACAGTTAAATGACTGTTGTCAAGAGTTAGTAGCATCTCTGATACAGCATAAAAACCACCAAAGTTGGTGGTAAAAGGTAAGTTACATAACTCTGCAAAAAACATGAAAAGTTTTGAGTGAGAATTGTTACTTTAGATACATCATACTTCATGCTGGCAATGAAGATGAATTTATTGAGACCATATTTTCCTTAAAAACCGAGCTTACTCACTATCATGGTGAAATGAATCAAGAAAATTTCTTGAAATGGTTTGAAAATCAATTGTTAAAAAACTTAAGTGAGCCATCTATAATTTTTATGTATAATGTACCTTATCATAGCCTGTTATTCACCAAAATTTAAACAGCTGATGGACTAAAGCTGAAATCAAGATAGATTAACTAATAATAACATAGCATTTTCAATCGAAATGCTTAAAACTGAGAATTTTCAGAATTGTAGCAGAGTACATACCACAAGCAGATTTTTTACAACCTTTTTGGGTCTTAAAGACCCATGGTTTTGACCTTTACTATTTTTCTGCATTTTATTCTGTTCATGGCTGCATCCCGACACCCCTCCCCACCCTTGCTGAACTTAAATCTCCCTTGCATACGTCCAACTACTTCTTTCTTGGTCGCCCTCTTCTTCTTATTCGTCCATCTCCTCTTGACAATGTCTGCTTTGCCCATCTACTCTCTGGCATTCTTAACACATGACCCAACCTGGAACACAATCTGGAACCTAACTATCTGACTTATAGATGGTTTTCCATATAGAAGTTTAATTTCTGCATTAGTTCTCCTTCTCCATATTGTCTCTTGTACTTTCACCCCACCAATATCTTCCTCAGTACTCTTCGCTCCCAGACATTCAATTTTTCCTTTTCTTTTTTGTTCATTACCAAACATTCACAGCCATATAGTACCGTGGGTTGAATAACTGTTCTATATAACCTTAATTTTGCTGACCATGTTATTTTTTTGATTTAAGCATGTTGTGTAACGCTCCCACAGCTTTGCTTTCCCTTTTTGCAATTTCCTTTATTCCAGCCTTTGCAGGTTATAGTAACTACCAAATACTCAATTTATTTGACTGTTTTAAATTTATATTTATTTTGTTCCGTTTTAATCATAACTTGTTCTCCATCATCCGATCCATCTCCCATCTCAAGAAATTTTGTCTTATTTTTATTAATGTGTAGGCCATATTCTTGCGCTTTTATTTTTCAAACTATCTAAAGATTCTTGCTAGCTCGGTTGTTCTTAACATGAGTACCACGTCGTCTGCGTATGCTAATATTTGGTTCTGGCTATTGTAAATTGTTCCTCCTGCTCTTATTCCGCTTTCTCTCAGAGTATTACATCTAGCAGAGCATAAATAGTACTGTAGATAGGGGATCCCCTTGTTTCAATCCCGCTCTCAATTCGAATTTTTCGGTGGATAGGCACCCCTTCACCACCACTCTCTATTCTGTTTTTCTTAGTGTCATTTTTGTCATTTGAACGATCTTCTTCGGAACTTGGAACACGTGCAATGGTTGATACAACAAGTCCTCCTTATGACTGAGTCGTAGGCTCGTTTGAAGTCGGTGAACAAGAACTTCAAGTTAAGTTCCTTGCCGGTTTAAATATATTTCCTAAGTGTATACTTTTCGGAAATAAACCAGCACGGAAAAATTTAGTAGACAATTTAGCAGAACAACATGGGCACAAAGTTTTATGTATTCGCCCATACCACTGCATTTTCAATCAAACTGAACTTATATGGGGAATTGTAAAAAATTACTATAACAAACACGTAGGTAGAGATGGTAATAAACAACAAGACTATAAAAATGTGGCGTAGGTACTTGTGGATCATCCTGAGATATGGACATATACCGAGAGCATATACTTGATCGAAAAGAAGTGCTTCCTTTAATTTTAAATACTGCTGATAATAGCACTGATTCCAGTCAGTATATTTCATTGTTTTTTCTTTTTTGTACTGGCATATTATATATCAATAAATGTCATTGGTAATTATATAATCTTTTTAATAACCATTCGAATATTAAAAAATGCCGATGGTTTTTGAAGGAAAACATTTGGAAAGGTGCTAAATCTATCTAGAAGTACTAAATCGACGACACTTGCAGTAATTATAATTAATAACAATTATATTTTTTTTAGTTACTTAGTAATTTGCGTTTAATTTCGATTTTTTTTTAAATTATTATTAAAGTTTAAATTGCAAAAATGATACACTAAAGTAAGGTTATGATGTTTAATCACAATCTGGCAACAGCACAATCCAAATATTGTTCACGTACTTAATGACGTGCATCGGATTTTATCTTGTACGAACTATATAAGAAATACTATAGAATATATTTGTTATATGAGGGTTGTGAATAGAATAATGAGGCTGGCGGAAAAAGTAATGAGAATGAATTATCTCGTGATGATAACACGGTTAGTGAAACGCGTGCTTAGTGGTAAATCTCGTCTAATTTCGTATTTCATGCCGAGGGTTAGGTTTTTTTAATGTCTTGTCACTTAATATATTAGAGCACACATTAAGCGTAAGTGTAGGGTGACGGACGCGTGTAAACAACCCCCAAACCAACGTTAGCACAGCCCTGATAAGGGCGCAAATAGCGCGCGTCAAGTATCGACTTACCGCGCGTCTGCCTTGGTGCCTCACATCAATCTACAAGCAAAAGAAAATCTAAATAACTAAAAAAAAAGATTCTGCCTCTCAGCATACATTTGTTGTTGGATGTCGCATGATATCAATACAAAATAATGCTTTAATCGGAATATTAACAATACTAATAGATGCCTTTTTTTTTATTAATTTAGACACAAAAAATACAAATGTTTAGGTTAAAATAATATTTTCATTATATTCGACTACTTAAATGAACATTCTCGCGTAATCTCTAATAATTCTCATGTAATCATGTCATAATCATCCGTAAAAACCACTGTACATTTATATATCAGTATAGATAAATATATAAATATATATATATATATATATATATATATATATATATATATATATATATATATATATATATATATATATATATATAGATATATATATATATATATAGATATATATATATATATAGATATATATATATATAATATATATATATATATATATATATATATATATATATATATATATATATATATATATATATATATATATATATATATATATATCTATATATATATATATATATATATATATCTATATATATATATATATATATATATATATATATATATATATATATATATATATATATATATATATATATATATATATATATATCTATATATATATATATATATATATATATATATATATATATATATATATATATATATATATATATATATATATCTATATCTATATCTATATATATATAATATATATAAGATAAAAATACAAATGTTTAGGTTAAA
The DNA here is from genome assembly GCA_031761425.1 of Cosmopolites sordidus. NCBI lineage: Eukaryota > Metazoa > Arthropoda > Insecta > Coleoptera > Curculionidae > Cosmopolites > Cosmopolites sordidus. The sequence goes on along the minus strand of JARFXV010002181.1, from coordinate 680 downwards.
ATAATATTTTCATTATATTCGACTACTTAAATGAACATTCTCGCGTAATCTCTAATAATTCTCATGTAATCATGTCATAATATATATATATATATATATATATATATATATATATATATATATATATATATATATATATATATATATATATATATATATATATATATATATATATTATATATATATATATATATATATATATATATATATATATATATATATATATATATATATATATTATATATATATATATATATATATATATATATATATATATATATATATATATATATATATATATATATATATATATATACACGTGGTAAAGGAGTTTGAGTACGACAATGAAGCTTTGAGCTATGCCGTTGCTACGCTTAATATACGGAAATGAAAACGGAAGAACTGTTAATCGAACTTGACAACATACATTGGGATATTATTGGGCTCTGTGAAACACGAAGAAAGGGCGAAGAGTTAATCAAACTAGAACCAACTGGTCAGGTACTCTACCCCCGAGGTACGGATAATGGACGATGGGGTGGAATTGGATTCCTCATCAATCGAAAGCTGAAAGACAGTGTAGTCAAATTCGAAAGTATATCTGACAGATTAGCCCAATGCGTCATTCAGCTGAATAAAAAGTTTAAGCTTCAAATGATCCAAGCTTATGCACCATCATC